>CAXKVX010000637.1:0-31226 GCA_964058865.1 Eleocharis quinqueflora | reverse complement strand
TGACTCTTTTATGTGTGCATTGTTCATCGTTCTGTTTCTGAGCTGTAATAATATACTCTAGAGTCTGCTGTTGGAACTGTTTCTTACTGGTTTTGCAAATAATTTTCTCTCTTCCATTTTAGTGTTTGTTTTGGTGAGTAAATAAGGAATGTTAAAGTAGACATTTTAGTTTTATTGCACAAGCAAGCGATTCAGCACAGTGATAAGTTATGCATCCTCTTGAATGTTCATTGCACTCGTAGATTCAAGAATTAGGTTTGTTTTTTTCTCCAGAATGGAATAAACAATTTTGTTAGGGACTACTTGTAAACATTGTCGGAATTACTTTGCACTGAAATTTGACATGGAACCGTCTAGCAAATGCAACACGGACGCATCCAACGAATGCGTTTTGAAGTCGGAATCATGGTTATAGAATTGGATTTCATATTTGCTGTTATTCTTGGGATAACAGACTGACCTGACTGTCATTTTTGATCTCGTGCAGTTTATCTCTGTCATCAGTTGAAATCTGATGAGTCAGATCTCCAAGAATAACAGCAAATACTGACTTGTAGAAGTTGTACTGTGATCACTTTGAAAGTGACGCAGATTCGTTCCTGATATTGGATTTTGATTCAGCAATGAACCTGTACCATTTCGGTTGAAGCCTGAAGTCTTCATGTATCTTGATAAATGCAAAAATAGCAATGTCTGCATGCTGATCTACGGTCTAATCTTGTTCCTTAATCGAATTATCCTTCTTACAACAGGTAGGAAGTTGAAATCGGAGAAAAGGTTACCTTTGCAATCTCACTTTTCAACCCGTCACGCAGTGGATTTTATGGCGTATAGACTTCAGATCTCATCTCAGCGAATTTCAGCGAAAATCAGAAAAAGGAAAAGAAAAACAGAACGAATGATCCAGATTAACGGATGCAAAGAACACCTTTTTTTTTTTTGATGCAGAGGATATCGTTTCAAGGCGGACGGCTCTGATCTGCGTGTAATAATACAATATTACAGAGAATATGATGGTCGACATCAAGTTTTCACTCTTGATTCATATTCATATCATCAAATCGAGATCACAGCTACGTGAATCTTGAGTTAAAATGTCGTAGATCTGCGCTGATTTCCAATCTTGATGCATGTATCTCATGACAGATAAAAAATAGATTATTAAATTATGGAAAAAAGAAGTGTAATTCATTCATTGATCTCATGATTTAAACCTCCTGTTAATCTGTGACATCAATACTCTTTAGTTCTTAACATAGAATTTCAGTAAGAGGCGCATCGACCATGAATTTGTGCTGCTGCTAGTCCCGAAATGCCATCTGATTCAGTTCTCAAAACCTTAAACCGGACATTTCCGGTTTAAGTTGTCACTGGAGGATTTAGTGCCGACCAAACCTCTGAATCTGTCACTCCCACACTGCCACACTGCCACGTTTCCCAACAGCGGTGCCTCTAGAACAACTAAAAGAAGCTTAAAAAATAAAAAGGCGGTTCCTCTGTCTCAGTGTATTCCTTTGAAAATTTTCTCACAACATCAAGAGACAGAAAGCAGTGAAGTACCAATTCTCTTCGCCATGGCTGCTGCATTAGTTCGTTTGAAGCATGCTAAATTTGCAAAACTAGCTCTACTAGCTTCGCATAATGGCAGTCTCCAGTCATCCCTCCGCTTTGTCAGGTTAGTACCTAATATTTTATAAAGTAGTTAGATATCGGTTACAAGATGAATGTGGGTAAATTTCATAGCGAGGCTATACAAAAATATACATTCTCAAGTCTCAACAATATTAAGGACATTTTGCTTGTATAAATATCATCTTTTCGAATAATAGATAAATTGCTGCTTTAAAAAAAAATAATAGATAAATTGTCTTGTAAGATGCGAATTAATTTACATGGACATTTTTATTTTTAATTTTGAATTGTCATTGTAGAAATGAAACTGTCAAGTACACATTTTGACTCATGGTTAACCTACTGGTTCTGGCTTCAGCCTCTGATTCATTATTATGTCAAAAAATTTAAATGGGTTATTTGTTTCTTCATCCATCAAGAACTTCCAAAATAGCTAATAACCCTGTCAAAACAAGCATCAAAATAATAATTATTCCCATCAAGACCTGATATAATATTTCTTTTATCCATATTCTCATTTCATCTATTAGAAGCCTTTTATCAAATATATATGACCAAACTGTCTTTTTATTTTTGTGTGGTTGAGAGATAAGAGTTCCAGAAAATTTTCGGACTATTATATCCGACAACACAGACTAAATACAATATGCATGCTCTTCATGAACATTGATTTGAATTTGAATTCGGTTAGTTCCACCTTATATAAGCAGTACTAATTTTTCAATTGGAAGATTCATACGGTGACCATGTTTAAGATGTGTCCTGAGACTGTCTTGGATTCGAACTGATCATGGATAAGCTTCAACAACATGCCTTTGATCCACTCAATTATTTTTTGTGCTTATGACTTGTTCAAGGCACATTCACATGCAACTTCAGATAAGATACTCTTGCTGATATCTGGTAGAGACGACTTTTCCATACGTATACCACTTCTTTTACCAGTATATTAGTTACCACCTTTTTTTTGCGAACTTACATCTTCGTGCATATTTGCGGATTTATTTGGAGCATGGAAGATCTTACATTAAATAATATGCACATCATTCTGCAGTTTATATTTTTACGCCAGATGTCAAGGTTTGTATTATTTTTTATATGTTTCAATTAAAGCTCATAGTAGATAAAATGAAGAAATGGGGATACAATAGAGAATGTCTTATTTTTTATGGGAAAATAGGCTATTTTGTTTTGATGGGGATGTTTGCTATTTCCAAAACTTTGATAGGTATACCAACAATTTACCCATTTAAAGTCTTCATTGGCTTTGTATTTTAATTAGAACATGGGTCAGATAACAGAGAAATTTATGGAATCAAAATTGATGAGGTGTCTCTACTCTACTACAACTGTCAAATTGGAATCTTATATAGGTGTCTTTCCTAGAAATTACAGTTTTGACTTGCGTAAAAGCAGAATGGGATGTGTTTGGTTGGATAATTGAGGAGAGGATGGTAAAAAGGGTAAGGTACTTTTAGTAGGAATAAGTAAAAAATAATGACTCAGAGAAAATGTTAAAGTCAATGCTTATTATCTACAGGAAAGAAGCTCATACATCTTCAAACAGTTTTAGCAGCAACGACACAGATGAGGTCAATTTGGATCGTGACAGCATCCAAGCAGCCTTGAATGAGAAACCTATTGAAGAGCATGAAAACAATGCAAAGACGGTGGCGCAAGTGCTACCAGACGAGGTGATCGAGTCCGAAACTGAAAATTTCTGGGCCCCAGATCCAGAGACGGGTGTTTTCGTGCCAACTGAGGAGTCAGAACTGGATGTACATAATAGTCTTCCGGGGTCACCACATCCAACTGGGAACGGGACATCGATTTTGGAGCAGACAGTTTGGGTAAGAGAGGTTGAGATGGAGGTGGTTGAGCGGCCAACTCCGAGCATCTCTGGAGAACCTCCAAATGATGTCGAGGAGGAGATATAGTAGAGTTCTTGTGATAAATTAGAGAAATGAGTTTACAAATCATGTCGACGTGATGTTTTTGTATTGTGATATCTTCCTTTCTGCTGTAATATTAGTTGTTATTGCAGTATTAGTGCAGAAAATGAAATTTGCTGCATCTTTGGTCTTTTGCTCATTTCATTTTTTTTTCTTATTGAGAGTGTATGGTAGGTAGCAGTCCTAGATTAGTATACTGAAATCTTATTTTCTGTTATTAATTATATAGTTCAAATGCGGTAAATTAATAGCACATGAATAGAAGTCGTATCCATGAGAGTCGATCAAGAGAGAAAAATCTCGATTGAAACAAGGGAAAAAGGAAGAAGAGCAGGCCAATCCTGGGCTCTGAAATAACAAGAGATCAGTAACTGATTTTAACTAAGAAACGAAAGAGACAAGAAAACTGATTGGATTGCATCATATCTTCTGATACATCACTGTACACAGTACACTTATACATCACTGTACATGCATAGATAGCATACACTGTCTACAAGGCTGTGGGCCGGTGGGCCCTATGTTTGTTCCAACTGCCTACTAAATCCTTTGACTCTGGCAAACAGCTTAAATTTATAGCAATACTGAGAATTTCACTCATGCGCTGTTAAGAAATAAGAAAATAAAAAGCAATAAAATTCTGATCTTCACAAAAAAGGAGGAAAATCTCATTCCCAGCAGTGGTATATTCTTATACTGGAAATATAACAGAAAAACTGAACTTATATCGACAGATAAAATCTGAGTTATGTACACGTGATCTGATACTGGCACTGGAAAATGATTGGAAATTATGTGCAAATTTTGCATCTGTATTATTCGCAAGCCAACACAGTTAACTTTATATTCAAGGGGAATTTAGATCATGCCACTCTAAAACGATTAAATTAAGAAAATGCCACCTCATACTTGCCACTCTAAACTCAATAAATTCAGAAATTCGCCATCATTTTATAATATTTTCTTTTGTATATTCCAAAAATACACTTATTTCTCTCTCACTCTTCCGATCCGGCCCCATTAGTCAGACCCCTCACCTCCTACTACCCCTCCCTAAAAAATATAATGAAACTTCACTAAAAGACCTGCAGACAATTGCATATTTGCACGAGGCAAATGAACCAAAGGTGGTGCTGGTGCATCGTGACATAAAGTCGGGCAATATACTAATCGATGATGATTTTGATGCGAAGGCGTCAGACTTTGGCCTATCCAAGCTTCTAGGCCATGTTAATACAAGAATTATGGATACTTTTGGGTAAGTATTATCTTAATCTAGTTCAGTGAGTTCTTTTTAGGTTCTTTTGTTTCCGCAAGTTGCACAATATTATTTACGAGTTTTGCATCAATCCACGTTTCTTGCATCTGCTGCTGCTGAGACTCAACTATTCGCAAATAACCTCACTGTCAAAAAAACCCAAGTTTAATCCCCGAACTCCCCAAACTTAAACATTTATAAGTTATAACGACCTTGGAACATGATTTTGAAGTCGATTAATTCTACTTGTGCAACTCTTTGTGCGCAATCCATTCCATTCCGGATAAAAGAAAATTGATCCAACCTTGGAACCGGCCACCGGGCACTCCCATATGGATTGTCTGTCCTTTGAGGCCTACTTATCCAAATCCAAACTAAAAGATCGAACATAAAAGTGAAATCATAAACGAAAAGAGAGAGAGAGAGAACAAAAAGGCTTCTAGATTCTTCCACAGTGCTCAGTGCTCACACCCAAAAGGCCGATGGATGCGCGATAGCCGATAGCCGAAAGGCCGATGGATGCGCGATAGCCGATAGCCTCTCGAACCTTCCCGACGCAAAAGTCAAAACCCTTGGATAAGGCGATAAGCTAAGTTTAGATAGACTCATCTCTCAAACTCGTAATTCCACTTGATCCGGGGGTCCAGACTCCAGACGCAGTTGTCATTGACTAATCCTCGAGGACCGAGTCTAGGTAGAAAAAAGGAGTGCATTTCATCTATAAAGAGATCAAGACACCAATCCTTTGCCTATTTCGCGAGAGTATAGAGAGCAGCTGAGAAAAGAAAAGCCTTATCCTACCAAAGCCTCGCTAAAACCCTAGCCTCCCAATCTGTATCAAGGTGAGCTTCCTCTAAGATTTGTTTTTAATGGCTAATTGTTAGATATCATCGCTGTGAAACTTATAGTCTGATTTGAATTAACAGTGATGTGACGGGGTTTAATTCCCACTAAATCTGGAAATAGGATTGTAAGGCTGTCTGGAAACATGATTCTAGTTTCGTTAGAATTACAGCGAATTCAGTTTTTGTTCGCCCTATAACTTGGCCTTTATTATCAGAGAAGTATAATTTGTTTCGCAGTACATTAGTAGAACTATTGGTATCAGGTTTACAGCCTCGAATTTGAAATGCTTTACATTGCTGAGCAACTTCACCTTACATTTACCTGAATCGAAGAGACATTCTTAGCTTATTCTGGCTCATCTGCATTGCGAATAATTGAGCTTTCTGGCAATACAGTTTAACTAGAGGGGGCAATAACATTGTGTGAAGTTAGAAATTTCAATCAGAAACTACTGCTGCTAAGATAAGTAAAAGTTTGTCCAAACTATGTACCTGTTGAAATGCTGTACTGATTATTACTTGTGTATTTGTGCAATCTGAACAGAATAATGGCGGCAACCTTTGGTGCTGTATCTACACTTGGTCTGATGGCCTCGTCCAGTGGACTAACCTCTACTGACAAAGTTGCCATGCCATCTAGAAATACACGGTACCAAAGGAGATACAAGGTTAAAGCAGCCAAGGAGCTCTACTTCAACAAGGATGGCTCTGCTATTAAGAAGCTTCAAGTAAGATTTCATGGATGTTTTTAAAATGTAGGTCCTATTTGTTGTTTGCATAATGTGTCATTATCTTGTACATTATCTTTCTCAATTACAGACTGGAGTAAACAAGCTGGCAGATCTAGTTGGTGTTACCCTTGGTCCAAAAGGAAGGAATGTGGTTTTGGAAAGCAAGTATGGTTCGCCAAAAATTGTCAATGATGGTGTTACTGTTGCAAGAGAGGTACGTGCCTTTTTATACAGCACTTCGTCTTTTTCCCAGTGATACTGGGAAGATGCTAAACAGTGATAACATTAATTCATTATTGTTGTAGGTTGAACTAGAGGACCCAGTTGAAAATATTGGAGCAAAGCTTGTGAGGCAAGCTGCTGCCAAGACTAATGATTTGGCTGGTGATGGGACTACCACATCTGTTGTTCTTGCTCAAGGGCTCATTGCTGAAGGTGTTAAGGTATGTATCTAATTTATGCTGGTTGCTTAATTGTATAGTCTGAGACTCAAATCTACACTTGCTTCTGAAAAAGTAGAACTCTTATTCATGCTTGAATGGGAATGACATGGTGCTCTTTATTGCAGGTTGTAGCAGCTGGAGCCAACCCTGTCCAAATTACTCGTGGCATTGAAAAAACAACCAAGGCTCTGGTGGCTGAACTTAAGAAGATGTCCAAGGAGGTAAGTTTGAATTGTTTAATTAGAATTTATCCTTTTTAAATTATTAAACACTATTGGTGAACCTTCTCGATGTGTTGTTTGTTCAAAAAGTTCTTGGTGAAATTTTTAGTGTTGGACAAGTCACAAGTCTGAATTAATCATTTGAGTTACTCAATGATTTTCAATTCATAAAAATTAATAAGAAACGGTCTAAAGCTGTTTTGCTGAATAAGAGGTTGTTTCCAGTATTCAGGTATGTTCTGTACTTGTAATGCAGGTAGAAGATAGTGAGTTGGCAGACGTGGCAGCAGTGAGTGCAGGAAATAATTATGAGGTTGGCAGAATGATTGCTGAGGCCATGAGCAAAGTTGGCAGGAAGGGTGTTGTCACACTTGAAGAAGGCAAGAGTGCTGAAAATAACCTATATGTTGTTGAGGGAATGCAGTTTGATCGTGGCTACATTTCCCCGTACTTTGTTACTGATAGTGAAAAAATGGTTGCGGAGTATGAAAACTGCAAGGTGTGTAGTATGCTTTCTGTTTCTTACCTCATCCGTGTAGGTGGATTATGAATTTTGTTTTGAGCCAGTTAAAGCAAACTAAGAGTCACGTGATAACCAATGAGCTCGCAATCTGATATTTTGAGGGTTACAGCAACAAAAGCACAGTTATTTGCCTGCTATTTTGTTTCTTGTGTTAAGCTATGACTAATTTAAATTTAAAAAGGTTTATTGTAAATGCATGCTGTTGGTATTTGTTAGCCTAAATGCCTGGACCTAGGAAAGTAGTTCTTTTTTTTGGAATAATAGTGGCATTGTATTGCTGACTGTTTTCTTTCAACTCTCAGATGCTTTTGGTGGACAAGAAAATCACAAATGCTCGGGACCTGATCAATGTGCTGGAGGATGCTATAAGGGGAGGGTACCCGGTCATCATTATAGCAGAAGACATAGAGCAAGAGGCTTTGGCCACTTTGGTTGTGAACAAGCTTAGAGGCTCTCTGAAAATTGCAGCCTTGAAAGCACCTGGTTTTGGTGAGCGCAAGAGCCAGTACCTTGATGACATTGCCATTCTCACAGGAGGTACTTATTGCCGTTACTCCTTTTTATCCTTGTTTGTGAGAACATTAATTTATAAAAGATGAGGTTTATTGCTCTCGTGTGCTGAACAAATCTTCTTGGTTGCAGGAACTGTAATAAGAGATGAGGTAGGTTTGTCACTGGACAAAGCAGGAAGTGAGGTGTTGGGCAATGCAGCAAAGGTGGTGCTAACAAAGGATTCCACCACAATTGTCGGAGACGGTACCACTCAAGAGGAAATTGCCAAGAGAGTTGTTCAAATTAAGAACCTGATCGAGGTGAGCATTTACTGCCTACATTGAGAGACAGTTTTAATGTTTGTGACTGTAAAAATTGACTCTTTCCATGGGAGAAAACAACAGTAGCAGTTGCTTTTAGTTTCATTAAGTAATGAATGATTTGTTACATCTTTTGAGAAAACGAGATGAAGGAAGCAGTTGATTTCACTTCAAGAGTTTGTTTTATCTATTCCGTACTCTCATCTTTCAGGCAGCTGAACAAGAATATGAGAAGGAAAAGCTCAACGAAAGAATAGCTAAGCTCTCTGGTGGTGTTGCTGTCATTCAGGTATGTCCTTTGTTAAATCAATTTTATTCTCTTTGGATGTATAACATAAATGATGTTGAACATACCCTATAATGCTCGAGTGCAAATAAACGAGGTGTCTAACTCTTTTGTGCTGTTCTAACTTTTTTTAGGTTGGAGCTCAAACCGAAACAGAACTTAAGGAAAAGAAATTGAGAGTTGAAGATGCTCTCAATGCGACCAAGGTACTTTATCAAACTTGGTAACATCTTCTCAATCAAGTAGACATAATGTTCATCTCTCATGTGCATATTATGTTTTGGCCATCCATCTCAGGCAGCAGTAGAGGAGGGAATAGTTGTAGGAGGTGGTTGTACGCTCTTGAGGCTTGCAGCTAAAGTCGATGCCATCAAAGATACTCTCGAGAATGATGAGCAAAAGGTACATTATTTGGGTGTTAGTTTAATTCAAGTTATCAGTATGTCACTGGAGCAACTTAAAACATGCTGGTGCCCTTACAATTTACGGGAAGACAATCACACAATATATGATGATTCAAAATGTCATTGTACTAGATATTTAAGATGTTGCTTTATGCTTCCATATAGGTTGGAGCTGATATTGTCAAGAGAGCATTGAACTATCCCCTAAAACTGATTGCCAAGAATGCTGGTGTCAATGGAAGCGTTGTTGTTGAGAAGGTTCTTTTGTCAGTTCCTAATTCATATATTCAGTATTTGAACTGGGAATTGCTCAAAACTAATGGATTTTTAAATGCTATCAGGTTCTTGCTAGTGATAACTTCAAGTTTGGTTACAATGCTGCTACTGGCAAATATGAGGATCTCATGGCTGCTGGCATCATTGACCCCACAAAGGTTCTTACGTACTCTTCTTCTGATAAATTAGTCTAATTTGCTTTTAATCAATTTTCCTTAGTATTCTTGTACTGCTATGCAAATCAGTTTCACCCTAAAAATTGGTATTTCTAGCTAGTGCATAAAATATAAGTGTGATTATTTCATTCCCTACTGCTTTTGATGAAATTAAGATGGAGCCAATTAGCAGATGGTTACTAGTGTAATCTAATAGCACCGAGCAGGTGTAATTTTTCTTGATTTAGAGAGTAGAAATTTCTTTTCATAAAAGGGTGGTTAAATTTTTGGAGGTGGTGGAGATGATACCACCAAGGCTTTCACATATCCTCATCAGATTTTTTTTAGTTGTAACAAACTCTATGGTAGGTCTGAAATCTAATGAATGATGAATGGTTGTCCCTGAACTGTTTCCTTTCTGCTAAAAGCAATTCTTAAAAAGTGAAAAATGGGTTAATGACTCAATGGTTTGGTTGGGTCCAATTCTAGGGCCAACTAATCGTGGAAAATGGGTCAGAGGCAGTCTCTTCAAAACTGGATTTATTACTCATCTTAATGGATGGGCTTGTTTTGGATAAATAGCTGGACCCAGATCATAAAGGTGCCTTGTTGCTGTCTTGACCACACTGGTAAAGCAGTTTTGATTAAATTGTTGATTGCATAATCTCTCTGAGATGAGATGTATTTGTAGGGCAACGTTTTTCTATATCTGACTCATGCATTATGAGTTTACTGTCAGAGTACTGCTTTACTTCTAGAAATGAATGTCATGGGTCTTCTAAGATGGAACAAAATGAACCAAAACACTTATATGAGGAAATATTAGGTTTATAATGAATATTTTGTGCTCAAATAGGTGGTGAGATGCTGCATGGAGCATGCTTCATCAGTTGCCAAGACCTTCCTTACATCTGATGTGGTTGTGGTCGACATCAAGGAACCAGAGCCAGCACCTATGACCAACCCCATGGACAACTCTGGTAATTTTTCTCCCCGAAAGGTCTTTTGAAATAGGTTTTTAACTTAGTCATGTTTATGAGTGCAATTTTGGTTGACTTGTTAATCTTCACTTCTGGTTTAGGTTACGGGTACTAATTGAGGGAGACGAATCACAAAAGGTTATCTGGATGTTTGAAGGCAAAGGCTGTTAATTTTTGTAGGCATAGTTGAACAATTATTATGTTATTATCAATTTATCATATCCTGATTCAGATGATTGGGTTGGCGAGGCTTCTATTGTGAGAGCTGAGTGTAGGTTTTAATTGCTATAACTGTTATTTATATGATTTCTTCTCTTAATGATAATAAGTCCTTTTGATTAAAGTGGCTCCAACCTTAGTTTGTCTATTTTGTGGTATTCAGTCCTTCATTGCCCACTTCCTGCTAAATAGAACATAGTTGGAAATTGATCTTTTGTGGTGTGATATGTCTTGGATTATTATGCAGCGCTGATTCATGTATTCTTCGTTCGGATACGGGATATGTTTTCAGTTACTGTTCTACCTTGCAACAAGCATCAAGTCTGTTTTGATGCTTTTTGTTGTGGTAATATCTGTGTATCCCTTGGATAAGAGCAGTTCTACGTGCTATTGCATTTCCCATTAAATGGGCAAGGTAACTAGGTTAAAAAACCAACTACAATGGCAGAATGGCTCGACTTCAATTGTGGTCCACGTTACGTGTCGTCCTAATAGCAATATGCCACTGCTCCAATGTCATGTCACTGTTGCATGATATTTAATGTTCATTGGTCATTATTTGCTGAATTTACAAAAGCTTACTGATGTCGGCCCAATTTGTAATGCTCTTCTAGTACGGCAATTCTCATATACGGGTAACGGGTTGTAAGAACACAAAACAAACAAAGTGTATTTCAATAATAAAAATTCATCCTTACAAAAAATATAAAAATGTTGGCACAATAAAAAGAGTCGACCTTACACTATTATTTGAATTACGAAGATCGAGTAAAAATATTACACAAAATAAACAAAACGTGAATTCTGTTTCAATATAAAGAGTAAATCCGTTACCTATTTATTTCTTTTAAACATGTAATTTTTACAAATTAAACATAAAAGTCCATATTAATGACCATTGTAAATATATCAGGGTGCGAGTCTGCTACTGAGGAGAGAGAAAGGGCGGCCTCAGCGATTTATTTACCACATGAAAAAGAAGCAAGATCAATGATGTCGTTTGTTAATTACAGCACGCTTGTCGTTTCGTGATTGGCGAGTGAGCAATGGCCGAAAAGTGTCCAGCTGATCCTAACCATTTTTCGTTCGTTGGTTCGTTCGTTCTGTTTAAACCTGTCTAAGATGCGAATAAAACAAGTAGTTTTGTTGATCGTTTTATTTAATGAATGATTAATTTTTTTTATTTTGTTAATTCTTTCGTTAAAGAAAACGATCGAAACGAGACAAACGATCAAACTCATTGTTTTTGCTCTTCATCCATCTTCTTTCTCATCACACTAAAACAAATCAGGAACCGGTGATGGATGATTGTAATCATTCACATGAATCAAATCCTTCATCTCTTAATTCGACTATTCGAGCAATTCTTTATCTCCTCTCTCATAACCTTCTCTCAGTATAGTGTTCTTCTCTTAAATAAAAATAGTTCTAACGCAGCCACAAACGTAACCACGAAACTACGAAACAAATGATCAAAACAATATATTTTCGTTAACTGTTTCGTTATTTAAATGAAATAAATTCTTTGATCATAATCGTTTTATTTATATGAAACAAAATGAGAAATGATTAAACAACCGATGATTGACAGCTCTACGCCATAACATTTTGCGGTTGTAAAGAAAGATGAGGGTCTGAGATATTCCGGATAAATAAAATTAGAACCTCATTCTTTAGAGCATGTACAGTATGTAGATTACTTTCACTGTTGTGGTTGAGGATCATAGACCATGGAATGAGAGTGTGATGATTCACTACATGTATTGGTACCACTCGACATGCATGTATACTCTCATCCAGGGGCGGAACCAGAACACTGAGTAAGGGGGGGCCGATTTGCAAGTACAGTCTAATTTTAATGTTATAAAGATGTCAAAATTTAATTTTGATCAAATTATATAAATTTGTAACAATTTTTCAGTTTTAATCAAAATTTTAGCTAAAATCTTAG
The DNA here is from genome assembly GCA_964058865.1 of Eleocharis quinqueflora. Classification (NCBI taxonomy): domain Eukaryota; kingdom Viridiplantae; phylum Streptophyta; class Magnoliopsida; order Poales; family Cyperaceae; genus Eleocharis; species Eleocharis quinqueflora. The sequence goes on along the minus strand of CAXKVX010000637.1, from coordinate 18,538 downwards.
TGTTTAATTAAATTTAATTAGAAAATTAAACAAAGGAGTTTGAACTTTTCTGGACCAAAGGGGGGGCCGGGGCCCATCCTAGCCCCCCCGCTGGTTCCGCCCCTGCTCTCATCTACCAGCATGATAGTGACGAGGTTCTACCACAGCCACTACCTCAACTAGCCGGAGATGTTGCCACCTTGGGCTACCAAGCTGATGGCCACAAGTACAAACGTGTGATACATTTTATTAACAACAAAAGTTTCTCTTAATATAATTCATCATTCACAGGATATTCACTCATCTGCTCCGTCGACATCCCAGCCATCACAGGAGATGCCACCTCCATCGCAAGCAGGACCGTCTACGTACCAGTTACCACACAAACAGTCGCGTGATACAGCAGCATTGCGATGGACTCCTAGTCCCATTGTTCCTAGGACACGTCATCATTGAGTTTGCGTTATTTACTTGGTTTTATGTAGGATGGACTTTATGTCATGCAGGATGGACTTTATATTATTTGCTTGATTTTATGTCATGTAGTATGGACTTTATATTATTTATTTTGTGTTATTTACTTACCATTATTTACTTAACATTAACAACACATAAAATAAAAGTTTATTAAAATACATAACCTTTATTACAAACATTTATTACAAAAAATATCAATAAATAAATTTATTACAAACATTTATTAACTCTCAGTATTTGACCTCCGTGATAAACATTTATTACAAACATTTCTTTGCCAAAGTAAGAAGGAAGTGAAAATGGGAAAGAGGGAGAGGGGAGAGGGGGAGGCTGCGGGGTTTTTGGAGAAGAATAAAAGAGGCATGCGCATCGAATCCCGATTTATACATTTTTTTCTATAGGACTGCACACCCAACACAGTCCTTCCCTGTAGCCCCGCATATCCAACACAGTCTTTTTCTATATTTGTAGCTTTTAAAACACTATTTCTGTTTAATTATCTTTTATTTATATAATTTCTATTTATAAAAAGTTCGGTTTCATTTGAATTCCAGATTCTTTTTGGTCTTTCTTGTACGGCAGTACTCCGGATCCAGAGATATCTTTCCGCATAGAAAACTCCTGCCATCCCTGGGACTACAGTATTTAAAATAGACTTGGTGTGTCAACGCCATAATTTCTGACTATAAGTAGAACGGTCTCGGTCTATACAGGTGTAAATGTGTAATTAAATCTTATCTGCTAGGTCCATGCTTTTAAGCAGGCATGAAAAGAAGTGAAACCTGCGCCGCTGGCACTCCACATTTCCCGATATATGTTTACCGTGTAGTTCTATAAAAAGTTGCATTGGAAAAGCGGGTCAATATGATGAAAACTAAACCCGCCATACGAATGGAACTGAGTGATTTTGAAACACAAGTATTTGAAAGTGTTCACAGTTGTCGCATGCTCTGTGCTCAGATTCCCACAAACATGAGGTCCTGCAACTTATCACTAATGTGAGGAAAAAGTTACCGTGTGGTGTGCTATACTGCTATGTGCCTATGTAAAAAGAAAAAGAGAGTAAATTAAATATAATATAGGTCTTGAACTGATTGACTGATAGGAAGGTATAAGGTATTAAAATGTGGTTTGGTACCACTCCCATCATCCCATGGAATGACATTTGAAATTACATTGTTTGTACCTGTGCTGTACTGTACTGAGTTTATGTATATCTTTTTAAGCAGCTTTCTTTCCAGCTGTATCTGTATGACTGTATGTGTGGGATTATATATATTTATACTCTTTTAGACAGTACGGAACTGCTGGCAGTTATGTAGTTATAGCTGTCTGTCTCTATTCTATTTGTATTAGTGGAACTGTGGAAGTTAAAGCGAATGGGGGATCACTGTTGTTAAATGTTAATGATTGAACGGAAAAGGGATCAGCGTTTTGCATCTTCTCCAGTGCGCATGTTTTCTGATTCTACAGTTTCTTCTTTTAGTTGTCATGTACTGATGTGTGTTGCTTGTTGCGCATTAGTAGTTGTGAATTGTGATGCCTTTTGCTGTTTTGCATGCTTGTTTCTAAAATTTGTCGAGACATCCAACAATATTTGGCACTTACAAGTTACAATTTGCATCTCTATGACTATACAGTTTGGATTGAAACTAACTTATTGACCTAAAGAGATAATGCACGTCATGACTCATGAGTTGAAGGTTCAAATCAGAGGGCAGAGTTTGCATTTTGCTGGTTTCCCTTTCTTCCCATTTCTTTCCTTTTTTGTAAGATGTTGTTATTTCAAATTAAATGAAAACATCCAACAACATCTAACCTCTTCTAAAAAGGTCAACTATTTACTAATACAAAATCCCGTGATTATTAGTTTAAAACCACATTATCAAAATTAAGCACTTTTAAGACAACATATCTGAGTCAAACATACATGATACATGTATTGCAATATTTTCTCTAAATCATTATAAAAAGACATAAAACATCAAATTTTTAAAAAATGGAATCTATTAATCTCTTGAATTATGTGCACTTTTAGTATAAACACTTGTTTTATTTAGTCTGCACACTATGAATTATGTGCAAAACATACATGAAACAGTGAAAAAAAAAGACTTGAAACAACTAGTATGAATACCTCTTTCAATTAGTCTAAACACATGTTTTATTTAGTGTGAACACCTGTTTTGTTTAGTTTGTGCCTCATTTTGTGCAAAACAAACTTGAAACAACTAGTATAAACACCTATTTTATTTAGTCTCAATACCTGTTTTATTTAGTTTGTGTCTCATAATTTTGTGCAGAACTGACTTGAATAAGTGCAAAAACAGACTTACAAAATTAGTTCGAACACATGTTTTATTTAGTCTGCATTCATGCATTCTATGGAAAGCATTCTTAATAGTGTGTAGGATAAAAACATTTAGAATAATGCGCGTCGTCCAACTTTTCATTTTTTGTTCGCTTAACTATTTGGCTTTCCGCTTTTAGAAGCGTTTTGACTGTTTGACTTTTCATTTTTAGAAAATTAGTTGGGGTACTCCGACGAAGTACAAGAGTTGAAATACAGTTAGTCAATCCCTAAATATAAATATCAATTAATAATATGGCTTTAGATTTAATAAATCTAAAATTATGCTAGTATTTTATTGTATTATGTACTTTTGACTAAAATTCTACAAAGAGTTCTTAGTTTGTACACTTTAAAATATTCTTAGAATGCATATTTACATACAAGGTTAACGCATACATTCGCATAAGGAGACTGGAGACGGATAAAAAATTTAGTCAATGAGATCAATGTACACATCGAGATATACAACTTCAAACTTTTACCCAAAAAATGAGGTTGAATTGCTAATTTTTTTTCATAAAATACTGGGTTCAATTTACTAAAAAAACTCTCCTTTCTCTTTGGTTTCAAAGTTCAGACTCGAGACAGCAACTCGTGCGGTAATACACGGTACAATTTTAATTTATAGTTGAAATGGAGATGGAAGCAACACCTAATAGGCAACAAATCAAATACCAATACCAGGTCAATGCTTATACGAGGTTCCCACATCATTGCAACACTTTAAAACTTCTCCTCTAACGCAGTCAGTCTTGGAATGTTATCACCTGTTTGTCCAACAGATTACTTTGCGATTCGTGCAAATAATCTTCAATCAACTTAACTCTACACATCAAACGGTGTGCAGTCACTACCAGAATTTTCTTTATTACTGTGGTTAGCTATTGTCTTTTCCGTGGCAACTCTGGCTCCGACGCAAATAAGTAAACTTAGGATTTGGCGCTGATTATTTCCGTGCAAAAGTTCACGGAACAAATATGCATGGAATAAAATATTCCATTCCAGGAAAATATAATCCACGCTTGCAGGGAAATAACTTGAGAGAATAAATTTACACGAAACTAAGTTTTAAGTTACACGGAAAAACTATACAAGCCTACCCAGAACTATTTCCGTAGGAGGTTACATTTTTTCTGTGGATAGGTACACGGAAATGTTTCCATCCTGTTCAATACTTTTCTTTTCTGAATATAATTTCTTCCTACCAGAGTTTATTATATATATATATATATATATATATAACTGAGATATGATATATCTTAAGAGCTCATAATTAACTAAAAGTTCAACAAAATAATAATTCTCCATACATCATCTTGAAATTACAATGAAAATGAGATTTCACTGAGAGTGAAAAGAAAAAGAAATTTCGAAATAAAATGATTGGTTGGTGAAATATTGAAATGGAGGAATATCTTTAATTGGACTATCAAAATTGATTCGTAAGAGATCGATGCCACCTGAAACAAAAACAAAAACTTGAATGATTTAATTATAGTCAATAGTGCATTAGATTATTGAACATGAAAATGAATTAATTGAAAAAAAATCTAATTGATCTGAATATCCAACACTGTTGAACACATATTATAATTGATTGAAAAAACTCTAATTAACTTAAACCAACATTTTTGAATAAAGTTTGATTATTATAAAAATCTTATTTGGAGAAACTAGACACTAATTGGAGAGAAACCCTAATTGGAGAAACTCTAATTGGAGAAACTGTAATTGGAGAAATTCAACAACACTATCAAATTTGTAATGAATTAAACAAATCATAAATATGATGATATATAACCTACCTTCATCCAATTACATGTCATGAGCATATGGATCGTCATCTTCATCATCTCGCTTGATGTAGAACTCATTGATCATGAAGCCATCATTGTTGGTGTTACTTTCCATTTCTTGTGGCTCATCAGTTGACATTGATGACAAAAGGTCCACCGGATTGATGGATTGATTGTTAAAGTCATCTGTTTGTTCTTCTTGAAAAACTTCTGCATTTTCTCCAACACCTAACTTTCCTTTCTTTTGTGTTTTCATTGCCACCCACCATTTTTTTCTATCTCCCTTGGTAGAGGCATATGGTAGGTAATACACTTGAATGACTTGCAACGCCAATACAAACGGCTCATAGTGACGCATGCGAGAAGCATGCTTAACCTCAACAATGCCACGTTGTTTGTCAACCCTAACACCATTTGTTATATTGAACCAATAACATTTGAAAAGAAGAACTTTGTTACCTCCTTCGTATTGTAGCTCAACTACTTCTTGGAGAACTCCATAGTAGTCATATTGTGTGTCACTATCATCTGATTGTCCTTTGATGCAAACGTCGTTGTTTACATATGATTTGTTCTGGCTGTACGTCTCAGTGTGGAACTTAAAACCATTTATTTCATATCCTTTATAGCATATTGCTTGTTTATCCGATTTGAGTCCAAGATTGCGAATGTTGACATCAATGTTGCCATGATGATCAACTATTACCATCTTACGTAGCCAATCAGCAAATTCATTATCACGAATCTTTTCTAAAGAGTTGATGGATGTAACTTGTCCAGAGTCGATCTTGAATGCATTGAACTCCCTTCATAAACAATAACAATAAGTTATTTCTCAGATATGTTAACCTAAATAGTAACCCTAAATTATGAAACATTAAGTTAACAGTAACTTTAGTATAACATTAGCAGCAACACTATATATGAAACAATAATGTAAGTTATAAAAAAAATGAAGAATTAGTTCATAAAGAACATACTCAACATATGGTTGAATCTCTAGACAATTAAAAAGGACGTAGTTATGTGCGGCCTTATATTCAGAAGGATCAAGAGTCCTTCGAATTTTCCGACCTATCGAACTGCCAAGTGTCTCAAATATAGATAGCTTTTTTTGTGAATGATTCTTTTTCTCTACTCTGCATCCTCCATTGTTTGATTGCTCGACAAAGTAAGATGAACAATATGTAGATATTTCTTGAATTAGAGTTGCTTCGACAATTGAAGCCTCGACTCGTGCTTTGTTCTTCACCTTCATTTTTGTATATTTGTTCATTCTGGAAGGAAGTAAACATTTTTACTCGAAATTGCACTTACATGATCAAGCTATAAGAAATATCTATAAATACATAACGAAGAATAATATACCTTTCACATGCATACATCCATCGGGGACCCACTGGCCCGCCTATCTTCGCCTCATGTGCTACGTGTATGACTAAATGTTCCATGGAGTCGAAGAAACTTGGTGGAAAATGTTTTTCGAGATTGCAAATCGTTTCCACAATCTCCTTTTATAGTTGTTCCATACGGTGTGGGTCGAGCTCCTTTGCACATATTTCTCTAAAAAACTTTGAAATGTAACATAAAAGATCTCATATTTCATCGGGAACGAAGTCTCGAAATGCAACCGGAAGGAGACGCTCCATGAAAACATGAAAATCATGACTTTTAATTCCACTTAATGTGCAATTTGTTAGATTGGCGCATCTCAACCAATTGGATGCATATCCGTCGGGAAACATAACGATCTCCTTAAGCCACTTCATAACTTGATGCTTTTCGAAGAGAGTCAAGGCATAAGGAGCCTTGGGCTTTCGCTTGTCCACTGTTAGATGCAATGAGGGTCGGTTGCAGTAAAGTTTCAAATCTTCACGAGCCTTCGCATTATGATCCTTGGTTTTGTTAGATATGTCGAAAATTATGTAAATCAAATTTTCCGCAAAGTTTTTCTTCAAATGCATCATGTCAATATTATGACGCAACAAATTATGTGACCTATAAGACAACTTAAAGAATATGCTAGTGGTGTAGCGGATCTTTCCCGTGTTGGAGAAGATGATAAACCATCTCATACACACAACACACTCCTCTCTGCAACGAAAAAAAAGGACACCAAGGAAACCGATTCAATTGGCACATGGCATGGCATATTGGCATGGGACTGGAGCAAAAAAGGCTTCCATTTCTCAGCTCAGTTTGGTCCCAAATAAATTACCTACTACTTCCTGTCCTGCATGAAAATTGACGCAGTGGTGTGGAGCTAGACAAAAAAAACAATACCGATGCTGCATGTGTAAATTGTAATCAACCGTGCAGTACTGTTTCATGGTCATCTTTGGCAGAGAAACAGTACTCAAATTTTGTCGCAGTGAATTTAATAGAAAAATTTTCTGGTTTGATGAAACCCAAGTAATAGACACAAACAATGGCTGACATGAAATTCAGCTGAAATAAGCTTATTTTAGTTTCGGATGACACTTACCAACCGACAGTATATTATAACTAATAACATATCAACTATAGAAAATACTATGAGTGCATTTGGATTCTCAAAAGTAAATATTTCGGAGTCGCTATTTTAACCGAAATTTGATCCAAATAAAAATTAGCAAATTGAAGATACCGTTGAATTTGTGCTATATATTTTGCTAACTCAACTAAATGTTGAGCTAGTAAAATAACACATTTGAAAAGTCAACAAGTTGTTATTTTTTTACTATTATTCATTTTATTATTATTATTATTATTGAATTATAATAATTATTTATTATTACTTGTTATTATTATTTAAGGGAACTCAATACACCCCAATATTTATTACTTTTACCACACCACATGGTCACAAAAGTTTAAAATCATGATCTCTTGAAAATCATCTTATTTAGTTATCATTAGACTACTAAACTATTTAGTTTATTGTTACCATTATTATTAATATTATTACCATTATATTATTATATAGCACAGTTATTAAAGCTAACAGAAACAATTAATCAGGAACTCGAAACCCGACTGGAATTGATCCGCCCCGTTTAGGCGTTTACCAGATTATATATTAGATATTCTGTAGATTGTTTCCGACAAATTAATAATAACATATAGGCAGGGGCGGATTCAGGATTTTCGTCATGAGAGGGCAAGATTCATAATTTTTTTTCAGGGGAGGGCAAAATAACACAGATTTTCAAAAATACATGGTTATTTCGTAAAAAATTTCGACAAATCGCACAAATACACTAAACAATTTTGTAAAAAAAATTTCCGAAGGAGACGCTTGCCCCCCTGGTTGTACATGGGTCCGCCCCTGCATATAGGTACTATTGTTTAGTTAGGCAGCCGTTAGTCTCTCTTTTCACGTCTCCTTTTTCCCATGATGAACTGCCTCATGATAATTAGTGTAATGTAATCATATGTCATGGATAATATTTTAACAAGAGAAAATTTCTGACTACCTATTATCACGGCCGGTACTCAGAAGGCAGATGCAGTATGAGTCAGGTACAGTTTCTCTCTGCATGTTTTTTAAATATATCTTATATAATTTATTAAAAAAATGTTTATAATTCGAATTTTTCAAATATGTCTCATTTTGATTTTTTTAGAAGAAAAATATATCCTAACAAATATTCTGAATCTGCCTCCTCTACGTATACTTATAATAATAAAGAAATATCAGTGATTCAAACTTTTAAGTATCTAAATGATAACAAAATTGTGGATTATTCTTTAGAACCGTTACTACGTGCGATTAAAAAACTTTGAACTTAATTCTCTTCTACATACAGCAAGCTTTTAAGTAAAAATTAGTATTTGTTCTAATTAATATCTCGTATGAAATCACAAGTTCTAAATTTCATTAAACTCATATTTTTATAAATATTTAAATTAGAAAATTTATTCCGAATTCACGTTCACTCCAGTAGTTTCTTTGTCAAAATGACTATGATATGTCTAGGAACGGATCCAGATTTTCTAACAAGATGAGGTAAAATGTTAATACAAAATGTATTATTATAACTATTTTGTATTATATGTATATTTTTGTAATTTCTTCATTAAAAATCATAGTTTTAGTTTTAGAGACGTATTTTTGCAAAAAATTCAAGATATGGCATATTTTTATTTATTTTGAAATTATAAATATATATTTCAGAATTGCTATTGTACATTATCTAATTTTTAATTTTTAATTTTTGTGGGCGCTAGGGTTTCATTCTGGGCCTTGTTGCAATAAATGCAGAAAGGAAAATGTCTTGTGGGTATTTCTTGACAAGACGGGGGCTCTTTTGCATTTTTGTTTGAAGAGTAGCAATGTAGCATCTAGAATGGGGCACGCTTCTGAGGAAAATCAGAGACCCGAACCAAAAAAAGGAGAAAATCAAACCAAAAAAGAGAATCCAAAGAAACGATTATACGAAAACGTAGAGTTTGCTCAACTAAATCGATGTATCATATATAAATTTCTCATATTTTGTTTCCAATAGAAACGAAACGATCCTACTGACTGCGTGAACTGAACCCCACATAAACAAAGTAACACTAACACACACAAGTACACAACAAAACAAAAGTACAAAACGGCCCCTCCTTTTTATGCACGTTTTACGCTCAAACCCTTCTCTGATTCTCTCAGTATGTGAGTATGTCACGCACACACGCAAAAGAGTTCCCCAAAACCCTAATATAACATTTATCCTGACTCTCGTTTTCTACTATAAATAACGTCAATATAACCTCACAAAAACTATTGGCTGACTATAGAATGCAAACAAGTAAGGCAACGTAAAAACGAAGAGCAGCAAAGAGCAATAGTAAAAGTCGAAAGCGAAAATCGTAAAACCCAATAACGCACAACAACACTGTCACAACACAGATGAACAGAGCACAACACAAGACACCACCTCGTCTTATGCCTCCTCTTTTCGGCTTTTTCACCATCCCCAAATCAAATTAGTTGTGCAAACACCAGCTCTCTCATTAATTCCTTTTCCCCTTCTCCTTTCTCTTCGCATCTCCAAACCCTCTCTTCAATCTCTCTCTCTCTCTCTCAAGCACCTCCTCTCTAGCCCCCCCCCCCCCTCTCTCTGGACCACCTCTCAAACACCTTCACCCACACTACTTTCCCTCTCTCAAGAGAACCTTCCTCTTCTTTTTAAGTACCTCACACTGAATCAAAACCTCTTCTCCTCAGCTAAAACCACAGAGTAACAAGACCATGACGGGATCAAAGAGCATGAGACAGGCACTAGAGAAGGCCGGCGCTGAGGAAATGATCCAAACCCAAAAGGAAAAGGAAAGAGAGAAAGAGAAGGTGGTGAAGGATAAAGAAGCACCAGCAGCAGTTCCTTACAAGAAAGACAAAGACATCGACACACCCGACACACGAGAGATCCAGGTCGTGCCGAACCGCACTGACACTTACTCGTACCCGTACCTCTACGCTTCTGTCGTACCAGAAGACCCGCCGTCACCTCTCGAGCTCGCGGGATGGTACATCTATGGCTTCTGCTCCTACTTCATCATGACCGTGCTCTTGCCAGTACTATTTCCTCTCCTCATCACTCAGGTCGCTTTCCCGCCTACCGATCTATCGGCCGCTGCTGTGATTTCCCTCCGAGGCCATTCCTGCTCTCAGAGAGAGATGTCACTGTAAGTCACTAGTTTATTATTTTCTTTCCTGTTTAGTAATGTGTTTATTTTTTTACTGAGAGGTTTATGGTTTTTAATTTGCATGAAGTTTCAACCGTATATACCAAGGTTTTGGGGTTTGTTGGTCACTTGGTTGTTCATTAAAGTTTCGTTTTGTGTCAAATATTTTTGGTCCTAAATCGCTTGGAATCTGAAAATTTGAAAAATGACATTTAAAATTTAAGTAGAGAATATTATAATAAAATCTGTAATAACCTTTATTTCGTGATTACCTTTTTCTTTCAGAGAGCATCTTTTTAAATGTGGCTAGTGATGTTCATTAACTTTGAAACCAAGCCGTATTTTTAATTAAACGTTCAAGTTTTGGCACTTTATAATGAAACCCTCGTTAAGCTCAAAACTAAAATATCCGAATTCTCCCTATTTTTGTCGGAAACCTCTCACATGGTTTGTTTGAGATAAAGAGGCATGTCCTTACAGCATCTCAATCTCTAAAATTTTTTAGTTTTTAAATTATTGTCACATCAATTTTAATTTTTTTTTTAGTTTTAAACTCTTTATTTCTAAAACTGAAAAATTAGAATTTCTAAATTGCCACGTCAGCAAATATTATCAACATTATGAGAGACTAATCAATTTTAATCAATGATTAAGTCATGTCATAGTTTATAAACTCTAAAACATAATTGCTAAATAAGAAATTTTGAGCAAAATTTTTAAATAAGAAACTCATCTATATCTTTAAAATTCATTTAGAAATTACTACGTCAGATTAGAAATTCCTAAAGTTTCAGAGACGGAGATGTTCTTAGTCATTTACGAATTACGATGCAGTGAAATTATTTATTTGTCCTAGGTTTCTTATGTTTTACAGAAAAGCCCTTTGACTCTTTTTCTATCCGTTAGTTATTAATACCCATTAATCCCGCGTTAATAAATATCTTCGTTCCTATTAATAACCAGAAAATGATTCCCTTTTACCTTTCTTTGTTTATTGTTTCGTTAACCTCATACTTAAAGGCTTAAGCATCATAATTAAATGCTTAAACACATCGATTTTCTAAGTCGTCTTCTTTCAAGACCAAGGGGATAAATGCGACAGATCCCTCAGAGCAGTGTCTATTTGAATTTCTTCTCGCTCGTGTTTTAACCTTCTGACAATTCTGGAAAACCTAATTTTGTGGTCAGATTAAATATATACCCTAGCGTTGTTAGTATTTAATTAAATTAAACTGAGGGGTAATAATTTTTACAGTTGTTAGTGTTTATCTTTTCGCAAAAAGATAAAAGCGTGGTACTTCACTGCAGTACAGATGGAGCAGTTGCAGTAAATCGTAATTATTGCATCAGAGAATGGACCCCATATCTGTTGCTAATTTTTGTCTGCACCTTGCCTTTGTACACCTGAGAAGACATCCTCTTTCCTGTTGGAGTACCGGGGCCCAGTTACAGTCGCCGTTAGTGTATTAATTTATATCCGGTCTAGGCAGTAAACCGTGGTTTTATCTTTCGATTGCACCCGTTTGTTGTCGTCTTTTGGGGGAGAGGCACAACGATGCGTCGCTCTCTGTTTTGAACACAGTCGAACTAAAACTAGCGGGAAATGGTAGTTTTGTAATTTGTAATAATACTAGCCGGTAATTTGTAATTTGTAATCAAATAGACACTCTGGAGCATGGGTACAACTTTGTCCTATAGTTGCTTTTGTTCACATGGGTTGCATTTTTGTAACTAAACTAGAAATTTTAACTGAATCTGGATCTGGCCAGTTACAAATATCATAATCAATTAGTTACAACGTTGTAGAAAATGTGTTCAATTCAGTTTAAAAATTAATAAATAAATCGTAAAATTGAATTCTGATTTTGTGATTGCCCAAGCTGAAAAAGTTGGATTTGATTAAAGCATAATAATAATGCAACACTCGGATCCTGTGCTAATACATGGTTAATTAATCATTAATTTGTACAGAGAATGTGTACTCAAGCCAAACACAACAGTATATCCTCACCATGTCAACTGTTGCTGACCAGAATCCTTAAAATATCTGTTATATCTTCCTTCCAAGTTCTGACCTTTTTTTAATACTACTATTAAATAGATACACTAGACTGGTGAAACACTCCATCCACATTGCCGGGTCGGATCTCTCGCCACTAAACTGGGCTGCCATTTCCTGGGCTGTGGGTCTTATCCTCACCGCCCCGCTCTTGCTGCACACAGCAAGCCACCTGGACCGGGGCCAGCACCAATCTCTCATCCTAATTGCTGCCACGTCAGCAGGCTCCTTCGCTTGTCTACTGACTGGTTTCTTCAAGACCTTCTGGCTATTCCCGTTATACATTGTCGTAATTGTAGGCGGTTTTATCATCGCTGATGCAGCTCACACCAGGAGCCTCGGGCTTCTTGTGCGAGGCCTAGCCGCCCATGCGACGGGCCGCCAACTAATACTCCGTCGTCGTGCTGCTGCTGCCAGACTGTCTCTTCATGCCGCTGCTGGTGGTGGTGTGGGGTCTGCTCTGATCTCGGCCTTTGTGTACCACATGCTTCGTCGGTCTGACCAGCTTACTGGCCTCTGGGTTGTCTCTATTTTCAGTGGCCTTATTTGGTTCATTGGCATTTGTCACGGTTTGTTTTCGAATAGACCTGGAGCTTCGAGCTCTCCTCGAATTGGGGCTACAACTAGTGAAAATTCTGCATCTCGACTGAGTTATGCTCTTCTCTTGTTCAACTACCCACATGCTATCGGGAGCTTGGCTGCTGATTTCCTTGGATCATTTTCGACAATGTGTATTTTCACTAGTGGGGTTTTGTATATCACCGGTGGCATTTGCATGAAGCCAGTCCTAGTGCTTGCCATGTGGATGTTATACTTTCTCTTCCCCACATTTATCCTTCCTGTTATGTATCCGGTCCAGCTCTTCATTCATGCTGATGCTGTCAAAATGCAGCTTCTAGGGTTTATGGTGTCCGCTTTTGCTGCTGGTGCGGGGTTCTATTTCAAAAACCATAGGTGGGGAGCCGTGCAAATGGTGCTTGTAGTTTTAATCCAAAGTGCAGCTGCTGGGCTTTTACAAGCATTTGGTCGTGTTTTATTGCTGGATTGTGCACCAGCTGGTAAGGAGGGTGCCTTTGCTTCATGGCTTGCTTGGATTCGTGCAGCTGGGGCCCTCCTAGGGTTTGCTATTGGGTCTGCCTCCCCAGGACATGTTGGCGGTGCATTTGGCGGTGCATTTTTGGGAAGCTTTTTTGGGCTTATGGTGCTGGTCTTTGGTAATGTCAGTAATATTGGTGGTCTAGTGGCGTCTGGTCATGTGAAAGGAGTCGAAGAGGAGAAGATGCAAAGTCTGCATTGATCTGACAAAGGTGGTGAAGGAATTGGTGGTTCCATTGAGGACAGTGGACAGAGAAGCTTACAAGGCCGAGGGTATGATGGTAATATATTGTATGGCAAAGGTTGTAAGGGGGTGTTTGATTGTGAGTAACTATGTTAAGAGTAAAATTATTGATTTGTTGTTTACTTATTTTGGGGTCTTAATTTGGCAGTCGACACTAAGTTTGGTGCTTGTTTGTTTGATTATGATGGTGAGGTGATGACATAATTAATTGGTTGTAGTGATTTGATGAATTCTTTTCTTTGTTTGTTTTTCAGGCAAAAAGTGTAACTTAAACAGTGTTCCTTCTTGGTGTCATTTTCAATTTGGTCTAATTAGATTAGGCTTGTTAGTTTTGTGAATTGTTGAATGTCCATGTTTTGTGCTGATGAATTAAAGCTGCTTAGCATAATTCCAGTTTTGCTTTTGTACTTGAGGTTGATATTGATACAATTTAGTTGTATTTTCAAAAGAAGCAAGAGTTGGATCCTCAATTTTTTTGGGTCGTAGAATCAGATGATAATGAATTTATTAAGAGCATTTATTTTATTGGTGGCTGAGCAAGGCAGGCGTATTTGGAATTTGGTGATGTTGTTACCTTTGTACAACTTATCAAATCAATAAATATAGTATGCTCTTGGCTTCTTTCATTGGCTTGAACCATCATCGATTCTCCATCTTCTATGGCATGGCCCTTATCCAACACAAAGATGCATAATATTTTGTGTGATTGTTCAAGACTTGATTAGTCGCAATGTATGGCAAGCACCCAAAAGCAATAATTACAATTCAAGATCGAGCAATGAAAAAGGCTATCGAAATAGTATTTCCCAACACAAAGCATAGGTGTTGCCAATGACACGTTATGAGGAAAGCACGAGAAAATTTCGAGCCTGTCCTAAATGATATGAAGGGATTTAAAGAAGAACTAAATCGTGTCATTAACAAAAGTATTATTGTTTTAGATTTTGAGAGAGATTGGCTTGTCAAGGTAGATTGATTCAAGCTTCACAATCACAAACACATGAAAATCATGTTCACAAGTCAAGCAAAATGGGTGTCGGTCTACTTTCGAGACATTTTTTGCTGACATGTCAACTACCCAACGGAGTGAGAATATGAATGCTACCTTAAAGTTGTGGGTTGACAATCATAAATCAATCTATCAATTTGTCTTGCAAATGGAGAAAATGATTGAGAATTTATAAGTACTTGTTTTAGAATTTTTTAAATGGCTCTAAAATAATAATAAAATATACATAAAATGGACCACTTTCAAAATTTCAAAACAAGTCCATAAAAATTTTAAAAATAGAAAATTTTGGTATCCCACAAGATTTTGATACAAGTAAATTATTGAGCATGATAAATCGAAATTTTAATCGTTTGTATGTGAGATTTGATGATCAAGCATCGATTCTTTGGTGCTTGATCAAGCACCATAGATAAGTTTTATATATATATATATATATATATATATATATATATATAGAGTATGGCTAGCGTGCTTCCATAAGCACTTCGGGTGAAACGCTTACGGGTCAAATTTTAAAATCTAGTGTTCGAAATTTCGATTTAAATAGCTTAGTAATTTATTTATATCATAATCTTGCAGAATACAAAAAATTTTCATTTTTAGAATTTTCTAACTATGTTTAATGATTTTTTAAAGTTGACCACAAAAATAATAAAAAATACCTTAATTTCTATGGCAAATAGGTCATCTTTAAAAAATCATTAGACATAGTTAGAAAATTCTAAAAATGGAAATTTTTTGTATTCTACAAGATTATGATATAAATAAATTATTGAGCTATTTAAATCGAAATTGCAGATGCTAAATTTTTAAATTTGACCCGTAAGCGTTTCACCCGAAGTGCTTATGGAAGCACGCTAGCCATACTCTCTCTCTCTATATATATATAGAGTGTAATAACCAGAAAAAAAGAATAATAGTATTTAAGTGACTGAAATGTCCTTAGCACAAATTACTTGATTTCAAGGGACTGCAGTGCATATTTTCAGTTTTAAACAAAATAGTCCAGAACTTTCTCCTCAAATGGAGAATTATGTTGGTCTTTAAGTCTGGAATCTGTCCTTAACCGATTAAAATAATTTCCAACTTTGAACCTTAAATCTCTCTCTTTCTCACAGCAAGTAACACAAGATTGATAGCGGCAGCTCAACTTCATCACTGCAGCTGCTGCTTTTGTAAGAACCGTAATTCTCCTTCCTCTTCTCATCCTGGTAAGGTTCAGATAAATAAAAAAAAAAAAACGTTGGTTTTCTTGCTAGGAACCATTAGTGTTCTAAATTAAGTAATTTTTGTCCAAGTGTCTCTAATTTGAGGTTTAATTAGTTGTAAAGTTTAATTTCTGATTTTGGGTCAGAAAATTGGCAAATTGATGAATATGGTAATCAATTGTGAAGGAAACTAGTCTTCTTTAAATCATTTTGTATTGAATTAGAAGTAGTTTGAGGTAAGTTGATGAAGGAAAAATTTCAGCTAGGGTCTGAACTTAAATTGCTAAAATATTTTGTTACAATTTGCTTCAATTGATTAATCCCTGAGCTTGAGTTCCTGTAATTTTCCTTACTGCTATTGCGGGTACAAGGGTTGCCACATAACCATCTTGGCCATGGCTATATGAGCAACTCTTTGACAAGGTGTAGCTGAACCTTTCTTCTTCAGCAGGCCAACTGAAAAAGAAAGGCTTGGATGCAATATTGTTGTACCAGCTGAAGGCAAATTGTTGTACCAATTGAAAATAAAATCTCTTACTCACTAGAAGTAAAATCGGTACCAGCTGAAAGAAGGAAAATAAAATTTAGCTAGTCTTTGTTCTAATATGTTTCTTACTTCTAATATGCACCGTAGCTATTCGAACTTAAGAATCTAATTGTTGATTTATCAAACATATCTGAACCATAGGTGATCAAAATAAAGAGTGAAGACGCAAGTTACGGTTAACAATTTTAGAGACTGTTTGTAAGTATTTTGGGTTTCTTTCACTTTCTGTTTATTTTGACACATTTCATGATATTATGTTGAATAAGTAAAGAAGATTACGCATGGTTTTGAAGTATGAAAATGGTGCTAGTTATTTTATCTTAGTTCCAACAGATGGTATTTTATACAAGTTAAGGAAAACTTATTACACAAATAGGTGAAGTTAGTATTAGTTTTCAATCTATGTGCAAATTATTTATTCATATATATAATTAATTTCAATAAGAGTAAAAGGTTTTATTTGTATTTGGTTTGATCAAGAATGAGTTGCTGAATGGAATATTGATTAAGAAATTAGATTTCAGTGCATTATATTTAATTTAAGATATAAAAAAAAAAGTAATTGCCTCCTATAATGTTGTGAATGGAATCACAAGAGTGGTGATTCAGTGGCCATTTTATGGCTGATGATGTGTTGCATGAATTGGTGATTAAGAATGATGTGAATGATTTCCTGAAAGAAAAAAAAAAGTGAAAGGGGACTAGTCACCCGATATGAGTTGCAGTTGCTCATAAATGATCGTGATTGTTGAAAAATATGGCAAGTGATTTTGCCAGTATTGTAGTGTGCCTGATCGTAGGTATTGCGAAGGCACCTATGAAATGTTTAATTGAGCATAGGAAGGGCAATTGATTTTAAAATTATTTTAAGTGCTTTACTTGATAATTCTAAGAATCAAGGGATTTGTATCACTTTCTGGAAACAGAAATTTAATTAGTGTTCTTTAGTGATTAGATCAATGAACCATTAGTATATATGGGTATTTGTGAAATCTGATTCTACTATTATGAATACGATTTTATTTGACTAAGTGTTGCCTTGAAAATTTATATGGACTTAAATGCTTGAAAAAAAAAATTATGTAGTCTTTCTTTTTATTTATGATGAATTAGTTAGAAAATAAAAATAAAAATACATACCCTACAGTAAGCGTAAGGGTCTCGAGATACTTACTGGGCAACCGCTCATAATCGGTTATTTTATTTTTTTCAGCTAGTAGGTGAGGTTTCTGAACTGATCTAGGCGGATCAAGGACTCACATGGAAGGTACCGATGAAATAATAGTGGTTTATGTACAGATTTTGAGGATCATATAATGTCCAAGGCTATTTTGTTATATGCACATAATGAAGGAATAGGTATCAGTATAGAACTGAAAGTGGACTCATGTTTTGCTGAATGTAAATTAGATATTATGTTGCAACAGAAGCCTTTATTATAAAATGTTGTAGTTTAATATATGTATGTGTATATTAATGATCAGTACTCTTATTTTTCTTAATAACAGTGAGTTAATAGTTGAGTTTAGTAAGGATTGGTTTTATACTGATATGTAAACTTGAAGTATATGTAGCATGCATTTTGCTTTTTTTAAAGGAATCAAAACGTTTTTTTATGGTTATCTGAATTGAAGTATTTGATATAAATAAACATGTACACTTGAAATATATTGATGGGCTAGTATTATTGTTTGAAGTTTATTTCTACTTAACGTTAGTGAATTTAACCTATTGATGGGATAGTTTGTAAATTTGATCTGTGTAAGAATTAGATGTTAGTAAACTTTGGTTAATCGAAGTTCTTTTATAACTTATAACAAATACGAAAAAGAAAAAAAAATAATAACTGAATTTTAAACTGAATAGGCAGCCTAACATAGCTGCAGAAATTTCTATAGCTATGTGGCGTCTGTTACGGCCTGCTTCGGGGCGTTACATAGAGCAAGGTTAAAATAATATGCACAGTACATTTCATTTCGTACTATGCGATTATATATATTTAATTGGTTTCCTAAATTGAGATTTAAGTTGCTCAATAAATTCTTCATATTAAAATCTTATAGGAAATCAAATTTCGTGATTTTTAGAGTCTTCTTGCTATTTTTTAAAAACAGTT
>CAXKVX010000636.1:0-29006 GCA_964058865.1 Eleocharis quinqueflora | reverse complement strand
AAAGACCATTCCGACTCTAAACTTTTCGCATTTCATAGATTGTTGTTTTTTTTCATAAACAATATTCTAATACCCGAAAAGTCTCAAAGCCAACATTAAACACATCAATGGGTTTCTCCTTAGGCATCTCATTGCCAAGGACAAAGTGGTAAACATCTATTTCATCATCCTAACCACATGAGAACGACCCTAACAACAAACAAATGAGCTTGCCATACCTTCATTTCTTGATTTAGATTCTTGTGCACAAGAACATCATCATCCCTCTCAATCCGAAGAAGCCTAATCGTATTATCTATCTACCGGGTAACCTCATTATCTTTCTTGGAAAGAAGGATTGGATTAAGAAGAATTTGACTTAGGAACCGAAACCCAAGCCAATGAATGAGTGGATAAGAAAGGAGGGAGCACAACCAAATCAATACATCGATTTGGATGCTCCACAAGTCATGGAGGAAGAGCCTACGTCGAGTATGCCTCATGCCAATGCCTCTTCTTACATGCCACCTCCATTCTACCAAGAGTACCAAATCCCTCAAGATTACTCATCATACACCCCTCAAACCTTCAACCCAATGCCTCCATATGCCTTCTCAACGGTTGAAGAAGGAATTTATTATGTCTCTCAACAAGTGTACCACTTGTCTTTATACGAAAAGTACAACTCCGCTAGAGTGCATGACAGAATTGATAATCAAAATGAGTTCAACTCCATGGTCCAGACCAATTGGAACCAACAATTCCAGACTTGGAATGATTATTCTGATCCTACCGGACCCGAAGCTCAAATGGGAGGGGTAAATGAAGCAACTACTCAACTCAATTCGAAGGATATCCAACAAGAGAGTAGTGATGATGAGTAGGAGTAGATTAGGGTTGTATTATCTTTTATTTTGGCTAAGCTCCTTGGATGTTTTTCATATTTTATTATGATGTTTGTATGCATGATCTTGAATATTACTATTTTTTGTGCATCTTTTATGCTTTGTTCTTGCATATATATCTTCAAATGTCTCTTGATTATTGCTCTTATATTTTTGAACTTGAAAATCCTAATTGAAAATGATGACTTGTGCTTTATTTGTAAATCTTATATCATTAAGGGGAGCTAATTTAGAACTTGACTTGCTTATAAACATGTGCTAAATTTAGGGAGAGCTTTTGTAATTGAGTCTTTTGCCATACTTTGCAAAAAGAGGAAGAAATGTTATGATGTGCATCATATGTTATGCTCATCACATATGGTTTTGCAAATTGCCAAAATGGGGAGTTTGTTGGATTAAACTCATCTATTGTTTGACAATTTGCAAAACAAATCAGTACTAACCTTGAACAATTAAATTTTGGTTGAGATGGATGTTAACACAAGTACACAATTGTAATGCAAATGCTCAAATATACTTATACAAGTCAAGACATACTCAAAGACTTCAAGAGCAAGCACAAAAGGCATTCACAGAGCCATGTGTTATGGTAACGCATGGCCAACCCGTTACAATATGTGTCCAACCCGTCACAACAGGTTAAGAGGAGAAGAGCTGAGTATAGAAGGGATTTCCAAAGCCATGTCTTACTGTAATGCATCCCAGAGCCATCACAATGCATTCCCAAACTGTCATAACGGTTTTCCAACCCATCATAACGGGATCTTGCTCAAGGTGGCCCAGAAGTCAGTGGAAGAAGCACAGAAGGGCATTTCTGAAAAAGGTACCAACCCGTTGTAACGAATTTTGTAACGCGTCACAGAGTTCTGTAACACATGAAGCCATTTTCAAGACTCCAAGACTCCAAGATGTGCTCAGTCTATATTTTCTCTCTAGATGATGAGCAAATGAGTATAAATGAAATCAACTCTAGATATAAATGCATGATTTGTCTAGAAAACTTCACAAACACATTGCGAGCAATTCTATATAATTATCTTGTTAGTTATTCATGTGTTTTTTCTTTAGGTACTTCTCCGTCCCTTCAATGTCCACTCTTCTTTTAGGAGGTAATTTTTTTATTTATTTTGTTAGTTCCTACAATAGTCTAATAGTTAGAAAATACTTGTGTTGTTAGGTAGTTAGAGGGTTATACAATAGTCCAATTATGATACTACATACATTTCCAGTATTTTACTATTCTAGTATATCATTACATGGTGAGCTAATCAAAATTATTTTATAACATTTTTGTAGGTGAAGCATGACTGGTAGGTTGATTACACCTATCAGGACACTAGATGAAAATCAAGTGTTTCCAGTGTTTCAACTTAAAAAGAGAGAGAGATGTTTCTCACCTAAAAGAAGAGTATGTTATTTAACCTATTTTTTATTTGGCATTTTACTATGCATTGTAGAGTACTAATTGTATGTTATTTGTATTGTTGTGTTTTTGCAGGGGGGGGGGGGGTTCCGTATGAGAGGAGAAAATGACAACAATTCTTAGGATTTCCATGGGATCATAGGTTGAAAAGATGCAATTAATTTAGTCAGACATAGTACTGCGATTGCGTCTTTTTGGACCACATTCATCTTTGAAATGCTGAGAACCTTAGCTTTAGAACTAGCTAAAGATAAATTCTGAGTTTAGAAGATACATGTAGAGGTAAATAAACAACTAACTTCACAAGCGTGTCTTCTCGAGCAATATTAGCTTTTTCAACTAGCTAGTGATAAGTTCTTAGAATTTAGAAATTAGAAGACAAGTTCTTACAGTTTAGGGTTTAGAATTTATGGTTCATTTTTTTATTGTGAGCACATTATAATTTGTGACATATTTATAATATATTAATATTTTATTGTGGTATTTTTTATTATTGTGTTATTTATTTTATCTGTGATAATTTTATGAATGATATATTGGCTAACAAAATCTGAAACTAGTCATTTATAAAATATTTAAAAAAATAATAGTCACCTAAGGAAACAATTAATAATAAATAATCGTTGCCATATACACATAGTAAGCAACGATAAATAGTAGATAATCGTTGCCTCAGTCGGATATTAAATTCTTATTTTCCATGCGGTAAAACACTTTTGCCAACGGTTCTTCACACGATTCAGCAATCCGTTATACAACAATTGTTGCATAACCATTGGTAAATGTGTTTTTTTCTTAAGCGTTGATATATATGTTTTTTTGTTGTAGTGGTAGTAGTTAAGAGCATGTCTTTAGTGTGAGAAATTGCAGATTTTGAATCCGATTCGAAATTTGTTTATGAACATAAATTTAAAAAACTTGACATCATATATGTTATATCTCATCGCGATAAATTAAAAGACACTACCACAGAAAAGGCATTTAGTAGCCCCCCTTTAATAACGGAGATGGTACAATGCCGCTATTAAAAGTATCCAGTGGCACATCTGTAATAAAATTTGACCTTTTAATAGCTGTCTTTGTTTATACGCCGCTATAAAAGGTTCCTGCTAAGTTATTATAGCTGACATTCCTACAATACCGCTATTAAAAGGGTAGTATCCATAGCGGGCCAGCTCCTGTATTCGGTGTTAAATACATTCTATAGCGGACCGTTGGGAAGAGCCGCTATAAAAAGTAAAAACAATAGCGGATAGTAGCGCGGGTCCGCTATTAAAAGTATTTTCTATATCGAATTGAGCGCTGGTCCGCTATTAAAAGTATTTTCTATATCGAATTGGTGGGAGAGTCCGCTATTAAAACCTTAATATTTACTCGCGATTCCTTCTTCCCCAAACCCGCAGCCACCATGTTATTTCCACTAGCCACCATTAATATCACCATTAATTCTCAAGCTACATTTTAATACTTCTAATTTATATTTTGATTTTGTGCTGCATCATCGCTCTCTCTTCTCTAATCTCTCGATATTTCAAGGTAAATTAATTATTTTTTGCTGCATTAATTAATACTTGTAATTTATATTTTGCATATTAATATTTTTCGTTATTATGCAGCAATATCAAGTGCTAGCGGTTTATCTTCATCACCTCCTCTCTCGATCAATCTATATTGAAGGTTAATTTTGATAATTATCTTATAATTAATAAATTTCATATATATATCATGCATTGCATATGATTAAATTGTATATATATATATATATATATATATATATACATAAGTATTGTCATATAAGACCAAAATATCGGAATATAAATTAATGATTTAGGTCGGTACCCGTTCGGGATTAATCCAATAGGGATTAATCTCGAATAGTCCCCGTTTGGGACTGCTTTTTGAATATTTTGTCTCATTTAGGATTAGTGGACATATAATAGTTGTAATCTATTGTTTGAGAAGAATTCGGTAGTATTTCTCCAATTGTTCTCACGAATACGTACGTATATGGCAATGTACGTTGGCGTATTCGGAGAGCTGAGGAGAAATGCTGCCGGATTTTTGTCAAACAATAGATTGCAACTATTATATGTTCACTAATGAGACAAAATATTCAAAAAGTGGGTTAGGATGGTTGGCCAGCCCAAAACGTTTATGGAACTTAATAATTATACCATATATAATAAATATTTGCATAATTTATTTTTCAGATGGAACGTCGAAGCATGTGGATGTACGGGGGAATTAAAACAGCTGAATACCTGAGAGGACTTGCTGAATTTATGAAGTGCGCCACTAATTATATGAAACTGCGGGGAGAAAAACACTTGTTTGTCCATGTTCGAAATGTCAAAACTTGATAAGACACAATGATGTCGATGAAGTTGAATTTCATTTGATTAAACATGGATTTATGAAATGTTACACTCGATGGATATGGCATGGAGATAATGCCGATCAATTGGTAGAAGTAGTTGGGGCAAGTCGAAATACTCCAGATCCAGAAATTGGACAAAATGTACAAGATGAAAATATAGAAAATGTACGAAATAAAAATGTACAAAATGTATTCGGAGAAAATGTAGAAATAACAGAAAATGTTGAGAATCTTGAGTGTACGAACAATGATCAGTTGGATGAAATGATGAGTGATGTCGAAAATGATTGTGCTTATATTCCTGAAATTTTGGATAACTTGTTTAAACACGAATCTAATATACCGCTATTTCCTGGATGCACCAAATTTACCAAAATATCGGTTGTTTTCAAATTGTACAATCTGAAAGCAAAAAATGGATGGAGCGATAAGAGTTTTACATGTTTACTCCAGCTTTTGGGAGACATTCTGCCAGAAAATAACTGCTTGCCGGATTCAACTTATGGCGCTAAAAAATTGTTATGTCCTTTAAGTATGGAAGTACAGAGAATCCATACATGTCCGAATGACTGCATTCTTTATCGAGGGGAAGAATATAGCAAACTGGATAAATGTCCAATATGTAGTGCATCACGGTACAAATCAAGGGGCACTGATAGTGATGAAGATGGAAAGAAAAAGCCACCCGCGAAAGTGTTATGGTATTTGCCTATAATACCAAGGTTTCGACGTCTTTTCGTGAACCCGAGAGATGCCAAATTATTACGGTGGCACATTGATTATAAGAAAAATGATGGAAAACTACGGCATCCCGCTGACTCTCCCGAATGGAGAAATATGGATAGAAGGTTCGCGAATTTTGGGAGTGAGCCTAGAAACTTAAGATTAGGACTATGTACCGACGGGATGAATCCTTATGGTAACATGAGTAGCCGTCACAGTACATGGCCAGTTTTATTGTGTGTTTACAATCTCCCTCCCTGGTTGTGTATGAAAAGACGATACATAATGATGCCACTATTGATATCGGGTCCCAAACAACCGGGAAATGACATTGACGTCTATCTGGCACCATTGCTTGATGATCTTAAAAAGTTATGGACAGACGTGGTGGAGGTGTATGATTCAAATCTGAAAGAACATTTCACTCTCCGTGCCATGGTTTTCTGCACGATTAATGATTATCCCGCATACGGGAATTTATCTGGTTACAAGATTAAAGGCGCGAAAGCGTGTCCTATTTGCGGAGAGGAAACACATTCTATACGGTTGAATCACTATAAGAAAAATGTTTATATGGGACACAGACGACACCTTAAAAGGGATCACCCGTATCGAGTTTGGAAAGACGAATTTGATGGAAAAGAAGAGCCAATCAAAGCAAAGGCACCATTATCCGAGAGGAACGTTTATGATATGGTCAAGGATATAAAAGTCCAGTTTGGGAAAAAATCCGACAATAATTCTCTAAAAGACTCAATATGGAAGAAGAAGTCCATATTTTCGGATCTTCCTTACTGGGAACATTTGCAGGTTAGGCATTGCTTGGATGGGATGCATATCATCAAGAACATCACCAAGAGTTTGGTTGGTTTGTTGTTGAACATTCCTGGAAAAACAAAAGATGGGATCAAAGCGAGGAAGGACATGACTGAAATGGGAATACGACCAGAACTTGCAGTGGTAGAGGGAGAAAAACGAACGTACCTACCTCCTGCAAATTGGACATTAACAAAGAAAGAGAAAGAAAGTTTGATGGGATGCTTAAAGGACCTCAAGGTTCCATCAGGTTATTCCTCAAATATTTCAACAAAGGTGTCGATTAAGGAAATGAAGTTGATCGGTATGAAATCACATGATTATCACGTCTTATTGACCCAACTGCTTCCTGTTGCAATTCGAGGAATTTTGAAACCACCTGTAAGGAAAACCATTACAAAGTTGTGTTTCTTCTTCAACTCGGTTTGCTCCAAAGTGATCGATGTTGGAAAATTGCAGAAATTGCAGTCCGATATCGTGCAGACCATGTGCGAGTTGGAGATGCACTTCCCGCCGTCGTTCTTTGATATAAGGGTTCATTTGACTATTCATTTGGTGAGGGAGATAAGATTGTGTGGGCCTATGCATTTACGTTACATGTATCCTTTTGAGAGAGGGATGGGTCAACTCAAAGGGTTATGTCGGAGTCGTTCTCGGCCCGAAGGGAGCATAGTTGAAGGTTATATTGCAGAAGATGTTATTGAGTTCTACACTGAGCACATGGATGGAGTTGATCCTATTGGACTTCCTAAATCTCGACACGAGGGTAGACTCCAAGGATTTGGTATTAAGGGATCACACTCGGATGTTGTGGATTATACCATGTTAGAAAAAGCACATTTGAAAGTCCTTCAACAACTTAAGGATGTCGCTCCATATGTGAACGAACACCTTGAAGAGTTGAGGATACAAAATAGATCGGGTCGTGCTGATTGGGTCATCAAGCAACATAATTTAAAATTCACAAAATGGTTCAAAGACAAAGTAAAATCTCAGGCATCAATGAACGACACTATGGTCTTACTGGCAAAAGGTCCTGGAATGAGAGTGCAGACCCACCAAGGTTTCGACATGAATGAATTTACATGGTACACCGAAGCACAAGATAAAAAAAGCACGGTCCAAAATAGTGGAGTAACAATAGAAGCTTTACCAGCGGATGGTGATGAGGCCATGTCATATTACGGCAGAATTAAGGATATTTGGGAACTTGATTACATAACATTCAAGATTCCTTTATTTTTGTGTGAATGGTTCGATCAAAATGGTGTCAATATAGAAAAGAAAGGTGGGTTCACGACAGTTGATATGAATCGGGTGGGCTATCGAGACGATCCTTTCATACTTGCAAATAAACAAGTCAAGCAAGTGTTTTATGTTAAGGATCCTGCTGATAAAAAGAGACATGTTGTTCTTCCGGGTAAAAGGCGAATTGTGGGTGTTGGAGATGTGACCGACGAAGAAGAATACGATCAGTTCGACGAAATACCACCATTTTCCACGGGTATCGAGGCTGATCCAGTTGATAGGAGCGACGCACCACACTATTTGCGTTCAGGTATTTTCACCTCGTTTGCTAACAATTTGTGTTGTAATGTTAAATATATCACCATGTTAAATATATCTTTTTAATTACATTATGTCTCTTAATGTGTCTTTTTTCGTACAGATCACAATGAAGGACTGTGGCTCAAACATCGTAAATCGAATCAAAAGCGATGTTAATTCTGAATACTATGTCATGAGATCACTATGTATCTTTTTAATGTCTCTTATGTCTCTTATGTCATGAGATCACTATGTATCTTTTTAATTCTGAATACTAATTCTGAATACATTATGTCTCTTATGAGATTGTTTACTATCTTTTTAGTTATGTAATAAATTTGTGTTGTAATGTTAATCGAATCAAACATAATTATGAGGTTGTTTACTATCTTTTTAGTTATTAATTATTAAAATAATGTTATAATGTTATAAAATTGATAATGATAATTAATTATTCCTTTGAATTATTTTAACGATTGATTAATAATTATTAATCATCATTATGAATTTTTTAAACATTATAACATAATTTAATAAATTCAAAGGAATAATTAATTATCATTATCAATTTTTTTAAACATTATAACATCATTTTAATAATTAATAACGAATTTTAGAAGACCATTAAAGGTTTTTATTTGAAAAAAAATGTTGCTGCCAGCAGGAATCGAACCCAGGACACCTCTCTGCAACACAAACACCCAAACCACCACGCTACAAGGTATTTCGTGAACATAAACAACTGCTAATTTTGTTATATTGTGCCTACACTTTTAATAGCGGACATAAGGTAAAGCCGCTACTAAATGTCTTTATTTGAAAAAAATGTTGCTGCCAGCAGGAATCGAACCCAGGACACCTCTCTGCAACACAAACACCCAAACCACCACGCTACAAGGTATTTCGTGAACATAAACAACTGCAAATTTTGTTATACTGTGCCTACACTTTTAATAGCGGACATAAGGTAAAGCCGCTATTAAATGTCTTTATTTGAAAAAAATGTTGCTGCCAGCAGGAATCGAACCCAGGACACCTCCCTGCAACACAAACACCCAAACCACCACGCTACAATGTATTTCGTGAACATAAACAACTTCAAATTTTGTTATTTCGGCCGGTAGTTTTAATAGCGGACCAGGGATGGAGTCCGCTATTAAATCGTCTTTTCTAGCCAAAACCTAGTCTGGCGCGTTTTTTCCCTTTTCCCTCCTCTCAACCACGCCTCCACTCCTCTATTCTCCTCCAAAAAAAAACCTCAACTCCATTGCTGCCCGAAAACCTCGACCCTGTGTTGTCCCGCTCACTGTGCTCGATCGTGCTCGACCCCGCTGACCTTGCTGTGCTCGCTGTGCTCGACCCTGTGTTGTGACCCCTCTCGTTGTGCTGTCCCCACTCACTGTGCTCGACCCTGTGCTCGTTGTGCTGTCCCGCTCGATGCCCCGTTGTCTCGCTCTCTGCCTCGCTGCCCCGCTCGCTGCAATTTATTCTCACGTAACTACAATTTCTCTTGATAGTTGCATTATTGGTTTCCTTTGATAAATCAATATAACTATTTTTGGTTATTATTTAGTATAATGTGTTTTATTTTGATTATTGTTTTGTATAATGTGTTTTATTTTGGTTATTGTTTTGTATAATGATAGTTTAGTTAATTGTTATAATCCTTTGTTGATAGCCATGTCGTCCGACAGAGGTAGCAGTTCTCGTAGGACGAGGTCTAAAACCACGGGCGATAAGATACGCGAAAATCCCAATAAATACATTGAGTTCGATTATAACGGTGTAGCGATCGGTGACATGGCTGCAGACTGGTCGACATGGATAGGTATCACAGTGCGTCAGCATGTGCCCTGTGATATAAAACAATGGGAAGACATCTCCGATACTATAAAAAATAAAATCTGGATAGGACTTCAGGTCAAATTTTAAATCTTAAACCTTGTTTTTATATTACATTTATCTAACTTTAGCTTTATATTATATTTGTCTAACTTTAATTCTTATTTGTAGAATACTTGAAACATTCCAGATGACACTTATAAGGCTAAAACTCTTGCGAAGATGTGTGACTTGTGGAAGGCATGGAAAACCCGGTTACGACAAAATTACATTTATCGCGAGAATGACAAAATGCCATGGGAAAACAAGGAGCCCGTAACTGAGGAACAATGGAAGAATTTTGTTGCATATACGCACAGCGATGAATTTCAGGTATTACTTTTCTCCCCTAATTCATTTTGTAATTTTGTTCTTATTTGTATATTAACTTTGTTTTTATCTTTTTTTTGACAGGCAATGCGTATGAGGGGGAAAGCAAATGCTGGAAAAATGATGCACCACCACACTACTGGATCTGGTGGCATCAAATCTGCGAGAAAGAATTGGAAATCAACGGACATTATCAAGATTTCTGATGGTACTTTTTCTATCACACACATCAATATAACATAATATTTTGTAAAAATGTAAATAATTTTATGTCTTTATTGATTCAGGATCAGACTCAGAACAAATAAGTCCGTCCATTGGTGAGAGGAGTATTGCATTCCTCAAATCTCATTCTAGACGTGTAAAGGAGGGCGAATACATAATTGTCAACGAAGCGACAAGAGAAGTCGCGAAACGAGCGGTATGTTTTTCAATTTAGGGTTGTCTTTTAATTATTTTAAAAAAACACATAATAATTTATTTTGTCTCATTTTAGGTAAAAAAAGTCGGCAGAAGTTGCTGAAGGAGCATTTCAGGAGCATCGCCACCACGATATTCTTACTGCAGCTCTCGGGACCAAAGAGCATGGAGGGAGGGTGAGAGGCTACCCGGGGCAAGTCACAATCAAAGATGTCTACGGAAAGGGGCGGAGGAAGCCTACCCACGAAGGATGTGTTAGTAAGTCCGAATTTGAAAAATTGCAAAATCAATTTTTGAACTTGCAGGACCATCTTCTTCGAACTGGAAACTACACAGTTGCGCTTAATCTTGACGCCTCTTCCCCACAAATGGGCTCAAACTCGTTTATTCAGGATATTCAGGTTAAAGTTCTTGCATTCTCTGAACCTTTATTATCTTTTATGCTGAATTTGCAGTATTTAATTCAATCATATACCTATTCTTTAAGGTCGTCACTCCATGCAAGCTCTTCGTTGTGTATGTCGATAGTGGCAGGACGATGGTAGCTTACGGAAGTGTATTTCCTGTTGATCCCTCGGGAAATACTATTCACAACGAGCCTATGCCGCCTGATACAGTGAGGGTGACTCTGGATGAAGTGGTTCAAGGCCAAGAACACGCAAGAGTTCCTTTTCCGACAGATGACATTTATGAAGTTGGTGAACTGCGTGGTTATCCTCTTGCTTGGCCTTCTTCTCTAGTGGAGTTGTATAATCCTGAGCAGGTATTCAATTATCTGCTAAATTTGTTAATTGTATAGTGTAATTATTATTTGTTACTAATATTATTTAAGAGTAGGCTCCCGCACGAGAGAAGCAAGTCTCGCCGAAGCGACGTTCACCGAAGCAAGTAGTATCAAAGCAAAAAGAAGTTCTATCTCGAACGTCGCCGCTTGTTTCAAATGAAGTTCTAAAGTGACTTGACGAATCGATTTGCATAATACGGTTAGCAATTATTTATAACTAAAATAAAAAAAGATACAATTATGTTAGCACAAACTAGGGTTAAGAGTATAAAATTTAGAATTTGGAACTATGTTAGCACAAACCTAAACCCTAAATCTTAAATCGTACCAGTTAAGTCTAAACCTTTTAAGTCTTTTAAAGACTTGTACCAGTTATGTTTGCGTATAAAATTATGCATTGTTGGTTTTAGAATTATGTTTGCACAAAACTAGAGATTACAATTTAAGGTTTCGTTTTAGAATTTAGGATTTACTACTCTTATACCGGTTATAAAAAGATACAATTTGTTCCAATCATTACTTGTAATTGTAATTTTGTTATTAGTTGTCGCATCTTGCTGTTCACGCAAATGTCTTTGAATTTGGCGACTTGCGGTTATTTGGGATCGAGGACACGCAACTACTGCCATTATCTGATATAATGGAAATTCTTGTTCCAAAAGAATGGCTAAGTGACTCAATTCTTGCCGTTTGGTGCAAGTAAGAATCCCTGACCTTGTTATTTATTTTTTCAATTGTAAGTAAATAATATATATATATATATATATATATATGTGTGTGTGATGTATACATAATGCAGGTGTCTTGCGAGTTATCTTGCGGGATTTGGGATTGACGCTAAGTTTTTCTATCTTCATCCCACTTTGTGCTCGGAAACAAGGGTGTTGAACGATTACTCGTCAACGGTGAATTACATTGCTCAATTCTTTGTTAGACTCGAAGATCCCAACTCGATCGTTTATGTGCCGTCCATTCAAGGGTTCGAATAATTTTCATTTCAAAAAACAACAACTTATTTTTCTACATCTAGAAACTAACTATATTATATGACTTGTAACGGTCATTGGCATCTTCTAGTTTTACAAATCTCATCGTTGCAGATTTATCAAATTGATTCTCTTAATGCACCAAATAAGCAACTCGATGTCGTTAGAGCCTTGAATGCGTAAGTTACCTAATTTTACGAAAAATTTAGTACATATTATTAGTTATATTGATTTTTGACTTTAGTTAAATTATACAGAGCATTGCGGCTTAGATTTCAAGCACAGGGGTCGAGCAAAATCAGCAAATTCAATCTCAATTATGTTAAGGTATGTGTTCTTAACTTAGTATGAAATACATTTACAATTAGATGAATATGATAAGATCGGGGCATTTACTGTTATTTGCATGTTACTTTCAAATTTTGTAGAGTCCTCCCCAACCCAACGCTTGGGAGTGTGGATACTATGTCATGCGATCAATGCTTCAAATAGCGTCCGACTATTCGAATGCATCAGACTTGAGAGCGCTGAAGCTCAAGGTAAACTCTTACTTCTTTTTTATGCTAAGTTTAACTTTAATTGTATCAATTATGTTAGCACAAACTAGGAGTTAGGGTTTAAAATTTAGAATTTATAATTTAGGGTTTAAGTTTCGGAATTAGGGTTTATTATTATTTGTATTTGTAGCCTTGCATCATCTATATTCCAACTAAATATAGTCTTTTACCTAAACCCTATATCTCGAATCGTAAATTGTAAATCTTCAAGTCTTTTGAATACTTGTACCAGTTATGTTTGTGCATAAAATTATGCATTGTTGGTAAGTTCGCACAAAACTAGAGTTTGACTCAATTATAAACATTTAAGTCTTTTTAACTTTGATTGTACCAATTATGTTTGCACAAAACTAGAGATTAGAATTTAAATTTTACAATTTAAGGTTTAGTTTTAGAATTTAGAATTTACTACTCTTGTACCAATTAAATTAGAAGTTGAGAATGCAAAATGTCTTTAATTAAGTTACAAACAAGCATAACATATTTTTATTTATTTTATGCAGGAGCTTCGTCCATTTCCACAATCTTATTCAGAAAGCGAGATTGGACAGGTAAAACAAATGCTTTGCGAATTTATTAGTTACAATTTGTAACTTGGTTGAACTTTTTTGTAACTTTGAGATACATGCATGTTATACTTTGAAAATAGATTATGTAGTTGTGTTTTTTTGGAAACAATTGTTGTTACGATAAATGAATGTATGTGTTTGTTATATATTATTGTTTGCTATATATGTGTGTATTGTGGATTGTTGTTAATTTGTTTGTTATATTGTTCGATATATATATATATATATATATATATGTGTGTGTGTGTGTGTGTGTGTGTGTGTGTGCATGATTAATGCTGATTTTATATGGCTAGCAAATTGGGACTAGCCACAGAAAATCTTCATAAACATATTTTAGTTCTATCTTTAATAGCGGACCTAAGGGTGATCCGCTATAGAAAGTTTACACATAAAATAAGAAAGATTACTTATAAAATATTTATTTATAGCGGCTTTGCTGGGTTGTCCGCTATTAAATGTAGGATTTAACAGTGGGTTGCGAACAAGCTCCGCTATAGAATATTGGTATTTTATAGCGGAATTTTCTGTCGGTCCGCTATAGAAACGACCTTTAATAGTGGCTTGACTGTTACGTCCGCTATAGATGCTCACATAATCTATAGCGGACCCTCCAAACTTTTTATAGCCCCCCTCTTTAATAGCAAGGCTTAGTCCGCTATTAAATGTTAAATTTTGCCGGTATTAAAGCCTGAAATTCTGGTGGTGAGACAATTATAAGATAAAACAAATCCTTAGCCACTACAGGGGAGGGGGAGCAATAGTGCACACATCATAACACTACAGCACTAGCTGCCTAACTTTAAGTTTGAACCCCAATCAGAACAATATTCTAGAAATTACAATATTCAGCGGTAATTTGATTTTTGTTTGCATAAAAATCGCTAGTTAAGATCTGATGGAGTACATGTATTTCAATAAATATAATATATTTGTTTCTGGCATTTCCTTTTTCTATTGTTCCATCAATCCCTAAATGTATAATCTAGCCAGTTTGCAACAACTAATTATCGTACTGGCTTCTAAGTCCAACTGTTGCACCTGCGATTCTTTTCAGAACATCCTATGGATTGCAATGTTCTCTCTACTGTGGATTGCAATGTTGCAGCTGACATAATACCAGTAGCGAGTAAGATGGTGTCAGGCAATGCTTGCCACATAAAAGACTACAAACATGTATTGAACAGAACAGACCGTGTCAATTAACAGATAAAAAAGATCAAGAGTCAACTACGCATTAATGAATTGTTTGTTTGGCATGCTCATGATTGAGGTCAACTGAGCTGTTATTGGCTCCGTGAGGATGCTCAGCTGTCCATGCCTCTTCTATGAGAGAGACATCTTTGAATATATATATATATATATATATATATATATATATATATAGAGAGAGAGAGAGAGAGAGAGAGAGAGAGAGAAAGGCTAGGATGCTCCATGGAACACCAAATTGCTCGTGCTCCACATCCGTTATATCCAATTTGAAAATTTCAACGACCGATCCGAATCGTTGAACATGATCTACATATTGAAATCTACTTGGAGATTGAATTTTACATTTTTTTTGAAATTTTTTGCTATTTTTTTAAAGAGGTAGAAAAATTGCTAATCAAACGGTTTCTAAACCAACAAAAGTTGCAATTTTTTGATCTACATATTTCAACACTATCGTTGAACACTATCAACATTTCTATTATTGGATTTTCACTATATCAGTCATTCTTCACATACAGAAGTATTGTGAAATAATTTTGATTCGCATATATCACCATATCATGCTATACTAGAATAATAAAATACTCATGCATACTTTTATCAAATCCTAAATGACTATTTCTTAGCTATTTCTAACTATTATTAATATTTTAACTTATTTCTTAACAATTTAACTATTTCCTATCAAAACTAATCCCAAGCATCAATTTCTTATCAAATTTTAAATTCTAAACCCTAACAATTTAACTATTTCTTAACAATTTAACAACTTAGCATTACTTTTGATTCTTGTATTCTTTTTTTTCTGATCGAGCAATCCATGGTACCAGATATAATTTGTATGTACACATCGATTTAATTATATTTTTCATGTATTTTGTATGAATACTTCCATTAAAAAAAAATATTTCCGAATTTAAAAAAATTGAGATATTACTTTGAACGCATATAGATTTTTATTGTTATGCACTCATTAAAAATAAACATATAATTTTCAAGCATTTGAAATCGAATATAATTATTCATTTTAACAATTGGATAAACAAAAATAATTTGTTACGAGATAATCTGCCAAAGGAGTAGTAGGCACAATAAAATTTATAAACTTCGTACAACAGAAAAATGTGAACACTTTACACTTGGTCAATAAACAATTGCCTATTGTTTGTCAAAGATGTTGGTATGATTTAAGCACTGAAAGGACGAATCTTATACATTTAATTGCACAACTTAATATTAATAAACCAAAGAAATAATATTTTAAAGAAATTCTGAACGAGTATCACGCGATTTTCTTTGACAAATTTTCGCTATCCTATCTACAATTATGTCTTTCAAAGTTTTAATAGGATCAATGAATTCGTTGAAAGCGACAAAACAAACAAAATAAATAAATAATTGTTTTAGTTGGAATAAAATGTAAGAGCTTGCTTATGTATGTTGCCAAGAGAAAAAGTATATATAACGTCTTATTCAATCACAAATATTAATTAACAAATCCGATCCAAAGTTCCAAACCGAGTAACTAAGCATTGGGTATTGCTATTAATATCTTATGATGCACATGGTTATTATTCAAACAACAAACAAAAGGAATCAACTGCATTATATTGAAGAAACATGTACTATTTAAGTATTAACAGCAATTTAAACTAATGAGCTGAGCGTAAACACAATATATGCTACCTCCTACTGTTAGTCAAGGATCGATCCCTTCAGATTTTTTGAAAGAAAAACATAAGAAGATTATGCAATAAAACGAAAAAAATGAGCATTGCTAAGAATCTATGCATAAAACATATAATATTTATTATGAGTCATCCGATCAATTCAAAATGAATCACGAATCTTGAAACGAATCTTGAAACGACTCGGATGATTCATATTAGCGTTCAATGTGCATAGTACTTTATCCTAAGTCAAAGAAAATATATCTTTTGTAATGGCAAGTGTATATGCAAAAGTATAAATCCTAAATGTAGCCTTTTTAAAAGAAAATATATATTTGAGAAATTATTTCAGTATTCGAAGTCACGTACTTCATACTCCTACTTCGCATAAGACAAAACAGTTTCTATTTTTGAATTGTAGTTGTACGCTAAACGTACGTGAATATGGGTGATAAGAACCAAGTCTCTAGCTCATGAGACACAAATCTATTCAAAGCAAAACAAAAGAGGTCGAAAGATTGTGTCTCATTAAACCTTACAGGTGGAACCCATAATTAGCATCAATAACAAGAGAAAAAGAATTAGTATCAACACCAGAATTGCTAGTATCATCATTTGAGGCAACGATATCAACAAAAAATGTATTAGTATCAACACCAAAGGTGGTAGTATCACCACTTGAGGCAGCGACATCAATACCAAAGGAATTAGTATCAACAGTAAAATCTGGTAGTATCACCACTTAAGGCATCGATGTCATCAACATCAAAGATGCTAGTATCACCACTTGAGGCACTGATATCAATACACAGGAATTAGTATCAAGACCAAAGGTGTTAGTATGACTATCAGAGTAGTTAGTATGACTATAACTTTAGTTAGTATGCACATCATTTCTGTACAAAACAGACTTGAAACAGTGCAAAAAAAGAGACATGAAATGGTTAGTCTGAACATCTATTTTATTTAGTTTGAACATCTTTCTTATTTAGTCTGAACATTTTTTTATTTAGTCTGTGTCTCATTTTTGTGCATAACTGACATGAAGCAGTGCAAAAAACTGACCTGAAATAACTAGTATAAATGCTTGTTTTATTTAGTCTCAACACCTGTTGTATTTAGTTCGAACACCTGTTGTATTTAGTTCGAACATCTATTGTATATAGTCTAAACTAATATGACCATATCTTAGTTAGTAAGAGAACAAATAACGTTTGATCTTTGAATGAACGTAACTTTTGACTCGTAACTCTGATTCGCGCGTATGAGCACCTTTCGAAAACGGCACGACACGACGCATACACTTTATTAGGGTGTAACTCCATAACGACACTATTTTGATCCCCAAAAACGGTTCAAAAACTTGCAAATCACGTTTTTTTTTTCTCCATCTTTTTTGATCAAATTTTCTCTAAAAAAAAATACTTGAAATAGTGCAAATAATATTTGAAACAACTAGTATGAAAACATGTTATATTTAGTCTGAATACTTGTTTTATTTAGTCTGCACCTCATGAATTATGTGCAAAACATACATGAAACAGTGCAAAAAAAAAAGATTTGAAATAGCTAGTATGAACACATCTTGCAACTAGTTTGAACACCTGTTTTGTTTAGTTTGTGCCTCATTTTCTGCAAAACATATTTGAAACAATTAGTATGAACACCTATTTTATTTTGTCTCAATACATTTTTATTTAGTTTGAACATATGTTTTATTTAGTTTGTGTCTCATTTTTTGTGCATAACTGACTTGAAAAAGTGCAAAAACAGACTTCAAAAACTAGTCTGAACATCTTTTTTATTTAGTCTGAACACATGTTTATTTGGTCTGAATACTTGTTTTATTTAGTGTGCACTCATGCATTCTATGAAAAACATTCTTAATAGTGTGTAGGACGGAAACGTTCAGAATAATGCGCGCAGTCCAACTTTTTATTTTTTTGTCCGCTTTGACTATTTGACTTTTCACTTTTAGAAATTGTTTTGACTGTTTGACTTTCTCTTTTTAGAAAGTTAGTTGGAGTACTTCGATGACGGAGTACAAGAGTTGAAGTACATTTGGTCGATCTCTATATATTTTGCTTATCTATTTGGTTTAAATGTCCTTACAAATTACAAGCGAGCTTATGATTTGAGCCATTTCTTTTAGATCAGACGATCAAAATTAGAACATGAAAAATCTGAATTCTGATAAGTAATAGTAGCAGATACGGAATCACTTTGAGATGCACCCAGATTTTGACCAGCTCTGGATTCAATGCAAAACAAAAACAAAGTTCAACTTGGGAGTGTTTCAGCTGGATCCTTGATTAATGTGATCTAGAATTAAAGCAGTCTTGAATGCTCTCCAGTTTGTTATGAATGAATATATAAAGTTATAACGCCCCTTTAGTTTGTTTTGTGGAGTATACATCTCTCTTCTTGTCTACAATGGAGAGGACGGAAGACCTTTTGAAATAGTATTAAGGGAATTATTTATCACGATTAGGATTACAAAAACTGATGCCGTATATTTTTACAAAGTTTGAAGTTTTCTATTGTCATTGTCAAGGCCCTACTTTCTGTTGACCAAAGACACTTGTAAATTTTTTGGTATGTATTAAGTTAAGTTCAAGATTAATAAACTAAAGCTAGAGGAGAAATCGTGGTACGGTACAGCCACATATTTTTTGCGACATATGCAACAATCAAGTAATAATTATTTTCTAGAAAAAAAATCTTTATTTTATTTGAAGAAGAAGCTTTCTTTCTTCTCAACTAAACCTTTCTTCAAATTTGATGATTTATATAGAATTACTTCTCATTGTAAAATTTAATTTATTATGAAATATAAATTACTTTTTTTGTAAACCATGATGTCCTAAAACGAATGCTAGTAAGAATATAAGATGAATAACAAGACACAATAACAACTCGTGCAATCTTATATCTGCCTCACAAACAGCCACACAAGTTAGAGTACAGAAGAACATCCTGTAATTGTACTTGGATGGAAGCTGGTCGTGTTGGGATTGGTCAGTGCGTGAATTGAGATGCGGGTCATGGATAGAAGTGCTAAGATTGAATCTAATTCCAAATTTCCAATCCACCAAACACAAACAGTGAACGAACTAGTCACTACTCACTAGTGTTAGGGAAGCGAGCTTGGTTAAATTAATACAAATGTGAATGGTGCGTGCACCAATTAAGCTTTGCCGAGAAATAGAAATTCCATTTTAAGTTGGTTTCAGTGTTTGACCCTTGTTATCGATCAATACTATATAATTAACCTACTAACTGGATCAGGCGATGACTATGAGCCAAACTGCACCTCCTTAATCAATGCTTGCTATTTCTTAATTCATTCGGCTTTGATCTCTAAGCATACATATATATATATAGTTAATCAACGAGATCGGTTTCAATTAAATTATTAGCTGATATATCACTCTTAATTTCTTATTTACCGTGTCCGCCTCACGTTTACGTTTCCCTTTTTTTAAGGATGGGAATCAATTAACGATTAATTCACTTGATGAGGAAAGAAAGAATTCAGATTTGGCACTCCATATGGGCCGACCAGTTAAATATTGGGCCGTTCTTTTGCCCCTACACGGCTAGACGCCTAGACCTGGACCTAACTCTTCGATTCTAATTATAAACCTTTGATTCATACAAAAAAGTTGTATGGTTATTGGTTATTGGTTATTGGTTAATATTAATTCAATCTATTAGCATTTAGCAGGCCTAGAAAGAGCGACCTATCATTAATCCGACCGTCCGTCCGTCTGCCATAGTAATCCCTACCACACCGCATTAACGGCTGAGATGCGTGGGTCTTCATCCTCTAATTCTATTTCTATCGGAGTTACGGTCTTCTTCGTCTACAGCAGCGAGCCAGCCACCAACGCAACAGCTTTTATCCCATCATCTCATCTCCACTCCTCCTAACCGGAATTAGTTAACTAATTAAGTCGAAATTAAGACATAATTACATTACTGGATAAATGGAGTGAACTAACTGGAGAGGAAACGAAATAGTGCTCGTGACCTTCGGTGTTCTCTCTTGTTCAAATCCTCTGCTTAAGGGTTTTCCTTTTTTCTTCCGAGTCCCGACATAAATTAAATTAAATTGATACACACAAACAAATTCTTCTTCGGGAGAGAGATTTATTTCCTTCTGAGCGAAATTTTCTTTTTTCAAAATTTGCTCTAAAAATTCCTAATTACTGCGCATCCAAGAAAAGAGAGAGAAAAATAACGGAGAGTAGAGAGATAAAAGAGGCGAAGGCACCGCAATTATCCTTCTTTCAATTCCCGCCACACGGCCCTTCCGTACAGATCATCGCTTCTATTGTCTGGTTTCTAGCGTATGCGGTTGGGGAATTTGGTCAATTTTCTATCAATCCTGTCCCCAATTTTTTTTTTGCTAGGGTTTGTGTTCCGTTCTTTGATTGAATTTTGAGTTTGTTTAGGTTAAAGTGAGAGGGGCTCTTTTTAGGGGTTTCGTTTTCGTTGTTTTCCTTTGTCTCCGTCTAATCTTTTATGAATGGATTCCTGAATAAGTTTCTCGATTCGTTTTATAGGCTTAGAAATTTCAGCCAAGGAAGTCCCCTTTTTAATCTCTTTGAAAGAATTTCTTTTTCTTTTTAATTGAAGAAGAAATTAGGAGGCAATTTTTTTGTCAATTTCAAGGCAATACGGGGACTGGTTCGTCCCTGTAATTTTCTTGGAATTTTATTCCCGGATGGTCGCTTCTCCTCTTCTTCTTTCAGTCGTGGCGCTTTTCCGTATTTACATCAATTAGGGTTTTACTGGCTTAATTGGGCATGAGATAAAGGTAGAGTAGTTCGACAAAAGGGCTAGTATTAGCCTTACAGTTCAATTTTGTAAATCGAAGATATTAGATGACGGTCTCTGCCCAACATGGATCCGAGTGAACCTGCTTTGAAACCCCAGTGGCTGAAATCGCAAAATGGAGGTGCCAGCGGCAATGCTACTTCTAACCCTAATTCCAGTATGTTCTCTTCAACCCCTGTTGTTATTTTGTTTTTCTACTTTCCTGTTTCCAGTAATTGATATTTCTATATTTATGGTTTGTACAGATGGGAATTGTAATCTGAACAGGCTGACCTCACTCCCTTGTGATGGTTTGAGAGCCCGTGATAAGGATAGCCTTGGTAAATCAAAGGCTTATAGCAGTTTTGGTAGTAGGAGTAACCGTAACCGTAACCGCAATAGAAAGCAAGAAAAAGAAACTGATTTCTTTGATAGAGATAGTAACTTGGTTTTGGACCATTTCGACTCATTACTAGATTTTTGGACTGATAAGGACAAATTGAAGCGGTCCCGTTCTCTGATCTCGGCTCCAGTAACTGAGACATGGCCTGATAAGAAGGCAGTTGACAACAAAAGTGGAAACAGTTTGATGGATGGAATTAGTTCCAAAAATGGTTTCCTTTCCAACAAGGAGTTCCCTTCTCTTAAAACCAATGGGCATGTAGAAATAGGCAGGCGTGTTTCATCACCAATCGAGAAAATCTCTGTGGAGTCTGTGGCAACAAATGGTGGGGAAGGATGGAATTCAGTATTGGCAGAGGTACCTTTAACTGCAGCTCCAATCGGGTCTGGAACTAACAGGT
The DNA here is from genome assembly GCA_964058865.1 of Eleocharis quinqueflora. Taxonomy (NCBI): domain Eukaryota; kingdom Viridiplantae; phylum Streptophyta; class Magnoliopsida; order Poales; family Cyperaceae; genus Eleocharis; species Eleocharis quinqueflora. The sequence continues at coordinate 7,202 of CAXKVX010000636.1, read as the reverse complement.
CCACTGCAACTGGATTATGCAATGAAACATTGAATGGATTAAACATGGCTCAAGCTGTGGCCCAAGCACCTGCCCATGACCGTACAACACCTCAGGTTATTATTGTTTCATGAATTTAATTTGGATCTTGTCATGTCACATGTTTACTACCTACATTACAGTAACATGTACGTACGTTCTCTGTGGTGTATTTTGTAGTTGACAATTGATCCACAAAAGAAAGATGAGCTTAAATTTAGACAGTGCAAACAACTAATACCAGTGACACCTTCAGCCAACAAAAATTCGGTATGTTTCTCTGTGGTTTTCACTAGTTCTGAATTTGTGTCCTGCAATCTTTGAAAATACCTTGTTACTTTCTTATCTTATGGTTGCTTATCTGCAGTTAAATTAATAATCTGCCACATGTATGATTTCATAAGTACTCTTTTTAAATTGAAATTAAGTTAATGAATGTAAGTTACCTGCCTTTTCTATTTATGTATCATGAAATAGATTCTGTGTGTAATATTCTTTGCAAATTATGAGGCTTGAGTTCTATAATATCTCTTCTTGTTTACCTCAGGAAACTATCATGATAGTATCTACACATAATGAAACATTATCAGAGTTAACATAGTAGTGAGATTTTCTAAGATTTGTGTATTTGGAAGCTATATATTTTACTAAGAGCGACTGAGCCTTTGGTATACCATTATACAAATCTGATGCAAATATGCAAATAAACTAACTTACGATTTGTTTACATACTTAGGGTTTAATACTTTCATTCATATAATGAATGTTTTATGTTAAAAATACTCATGACTCAGCCTCCATTAACGTTTTGTAACTTGGAAATTCAATATGTAATCTTTTTTACTGTTGGTTTTGGAAGTTTTTAATATGAGTACTAACATCCATTATAAAATTTTCTATTTCTATTTTAAACAAGTAGTAGCAATTCAGCTTCTCGAGTTGCATTTTTTTTATTATTAGTTTTGGAAGTTCAGTTTATAAGTTGACTGTTTCCATATAGGGTATCGAGATTTTTATTTGTGAATCCTGTAGAAGGTTATGATGTGTGTTGCTAAATTTATTGTTCGTGTTTTTATATCACTTTTCAGGCTGCACGCTCATCTGAAAGGTTGAAAGTCAAAGGGGTTGTGCCCCTTACAGTCTCCAAGCCTGGTACAGAACTGCTTAACCCTTCACCTCGTGCTTCACTAAAGCCCGAGACGGCCAAGACAATGTCTCAACTTGGTACTTTCCAAATATTGAACCGCGAGAAAAATGGAACCATCATCTCTGCTCCTCCGACAATAAACCCGATCAGCACCACCACCAAAGTCTCAACAACTGTGTCTAAAAACAAGTGTACAATTTCTAAACAAGCCAAGGCTAGGATCGACTTCTTCAATTTCCTGCGGACAAAGGCATCATCCAATGGCGCAGATTCTCATGCTGAAACAGGATCTGACAGCTCACCTACTGCTATTGATAATGCCTCTGATGATGCGAAATCAGAGCATTGTGATGACAAGGATCATTCTGAGGATGCTTATGAAGAGGAAGTTTCCTGTGAGGGACCGTTGGATCCTAAGGAAGAGGCTTTTTTGCGGTCCCTAGGCTGGGATGCCAATGCTAAGATTGAAGCTCTCACTCAGGAGGAGATTGATGCTTTTAACATGAAGGTATATGTTTTATTCCGCCTTGGAACTTCCTGCTTGAATAGACCACTTTCACAGCTAGAAATACAGTGCCATACTCTGAGAAACTTAAGATTACTTCTTTTAAACACATTTATCCTATATCTCTCCCTTCATTGTTAACTTGTAAAGATGCCTAAAACACACTCTATTTTCGCTTCTTATCTCTGTGGAAATGAGGAATGAAGGATGATTATAAGTAAATTAAGATTAGGGGTTTATGCGAATTTTCATGGAGGCGAGGTCTTATAATATTTTTCTTGATCTTTATCTGCTCCTCCTTTTCTACCAAATTGTCATATTTTTCCATCTTAATGGTGGTTTTTTAAAGGGTTTGGGTATCTTGATTTGGACACTATCATCATTCTTGCAATTAGCATTAGTCCTAATGATTCCCTTGGATTGATGGTGTTAGTCATTTGTATGGTCGTAATGTTCAATTATGATCCTATTGTATGATAATTTTCTTTTTGCTATGCAGCACAAGGAGAGGAAGCAGTTCTCCAGGTGTCTTTCTGCTGTTGTGGATGTGAACTAGAAGGGAAGGAATTTTCTTTTGCTGGATTGTGACTGAAATAATGCGCCTTTGAGCATGAACTTTGTTGAATTTTCTATGCTTTCAGAGTGGTGTAGAGAGTCATGTTTAGCCTCAACCTAGCAAGTAGTGTTTATTTTGTTCGTTTTACCGAGTATACAAAATTTGGAAAGATGTCCCTGGTATCCTTATTAGGCAAGATGAGAGGGCTGTGGTTCTTTTTACTGGATTCTGGATGATAAAGAAATGTGATAATGGAATAAAGCAGAGTTATAGAATGTTGAAATTTGAGCGCATTTTATTGCTGCAGATGGAAATCGAATAATTTTGAGGTCCAAGTCTAAGCGCATCACTTGGAAATCGAATAATTGTTTGACTTTATCGCTGAATGTTTCATGGATTAGAAATTGCTCTGTATCTCAGTTTCCATGTCGAAAGGAGTCAACAGGATTTAGTTTAAAATAACAAATACTGGTTCAATTTTGGATGGAGGGTATTAGCTTAGTATGTTTTGACTGTTGAATGAGTTTGAATTTCATTCTAAGCGTGATGAAATTGCGTTAATCACCGGGAGTTGATAGCCACATTTCTTTTGATGGTTCTGGGGGAATTGAACTGGATACCGATTGGACCAAACTTGATGTAACACAAATTATTATTGTAGTACATTTGTCAGCGTAATATTTTATTTTGATTGTGCTTTATTTAGTCAGTTACATCTCGATACATTTCTACTACAACTAAATATTGCATATATACTCGAGATATTTACGTAAAAAATAATGGCAAAAGTAAGTACACCATTTTATATGCTCTCTGATACTTTAATAAGTACTATTCAAATGCATTAAAATTCATATTATATATTTCAATCAAATGATACGAATTTATTAAAGAACTTAGAGAGCATCTAGAATAGCGTGCCTAAATTTTTGCCAAATTGATTTATGAAGTACTGTAACGATGAAGCTTCATGACAACATTCCATGTCATCCGACATGCATAAGATCTGACAGGCTGATTAGAGATTAATAACACGTGAAAACTACAGTCTATCCATTGCTGATCACAGTATCACATTACTCTAAACAAAAGTTTATCTATCATATGTGAATTAACTTAATTTGGCACTTACACAAATCTAATATGTTAGTACGACTTTAATCTCTAAATTTGCAGAACCTTTTTCTTTCTTTGCCTTTTGGAGAAAAGATGGCGATCCAAGTTCCCAAATTTTAGATGTACAGAACATTTTTCTTTTTTTCTTTTCTGCTTTTGGAGACAGATGGCGATCAAGTCCCCAAATTTTAGATTTGCAGAACCTGTTGAGTGCATTCAAAATTTTGCCAAAGATCTGAACGGCCGAATTGACGCTCAATAAATGTCAAATGTACAGAACAAAACGACTGAGAGCTTGATAGCAGACAACACAATCAAATCTCAGCTTCAGCAAAGACTTAACCATGTTTAACCAATCAAGCAATTACTATACAGGACACCTCAACAACAACAACAACAAAGCCTTTAATCCCAAACAAATTGAAGTAGGCTAGAAATGAAACTCAAGCTGAATAATGAAAAATCAATACTAGACAGGACACCTATCAACATAAAATCTAAAAAAACAATTACCCACCTATCTAAATTATGCACAACAATACAAAACATAAGGAAAGCCATGTGAATTGACTGGCTTGCATTTAGCGCAGCCAGTATCTTGGTTTCTACTGATTTGCATCATCTGAGGAGCGTGGCTTTACAAAAGGGTGCTTCAAAAGAGCAAGGGCAGAAGGTCGATTTTGGGGTTCTACCTGGAGGCACTTATCAATGAAATCATGGGCAACATCTGACAGTGTACTAGGGATCGGTGGCCGTTCTCCTCTTCCAATCTTAAACAATACTTGTATCTGGAGTTTACAGAGAGATATAAAGTATATTTAAGATTATGAAGTATCACTACAACAACAACAAACCCTTCAGTCTCAAACAAGTTGGGGTAGTCTAGAGATGAAACCCAATCGAAGTAATGTTGATAGGGTTTCATTTCCATGAGAACAGCTGAATTTTACGTTGGTTTGCCAAGCCTATCACAACCCTCCTCTTTTGATATCAAACTGCATAGTAGAATATTTCAAGATAAACAAACTGAACCTTATCACTACATTAACAAGTTAATGTACCTGACTGAAATCTTTACCAATCCAGAAGTGAATGTCAAAAACATAAGCGCTTCCCAAAAACAAAAAAAGAGATAATAACTACGTTTTAAGTTGAAAATATTCAGGGAAAAAGCCTCTGCTTACCCATTCAGTTTCAGCATATGGAAGTTTTCCAGTCAACATCTCCAAAACAGTGCACCCAAGACTCCATATGTCAGCAGAAGGGCCATATCCATATGGCCTGGGTCTAGCAACCTGAATGACCTCTTAAGTTAGATGGATTACGAAAATGGGTACAATTACAAAAACAAAATTTTGCTACTAAGTTTGCTCCAAACTTCTTATGTTTTGTCAGATGGAGACAAATCATTTCCAGTTGGGTTATTTCCAAGTTCTTGGGTAGTAATTTTAAACAGGTTTCTTTGTGCTATAGTCAAGCATGGATTCAGTTACTGAAGGTGGCAAAGAAATAAAAATATTGTAAAAACAAACATTCAAAATTGTTGCTAAAACTTAAAATAAAAAAAACTAAAAAAGCGAACAATGAATATCACCTCTGGGGCCATCCAATAAACAGTTCCCTTGCAAGATTTAGCTTGGATCAAATGATCAATCTGAAATATTCCACAAATGGAAAGGTCATTTAGCCTTGAAAATGAAGTTAAAAATAAAAGGTAACAAACTGGAGCATACCTCTTTAGCTAATCCAAAATCTGCTAGCTTTACACATCCATTGGAATCAACCAATATGTTGGCACATTTGATATCTCTGTGGAAACCAGGATTGACAATGTCAACACTAAGCAACTATAAGCCTTAGAACAAAAGAAATGACCACAATAAAATATAGCTTATGCATTTTGCATCTTTTTTTCACTTCCTAATTGTTTGCCATTCAAACATTATCTATGCAAATTGTCTAACACATTTCACCCCTAGACTATGTCTTTATCCATTTCTCAAATTAATAGAGATTGAACAGGTTCTGACCATCTTAGACGTTTAAATTTAGAGTCATTCTACTATGGATCATGGTCTTAAATTTCATCACCCTCTTCATTTAACAAATGGTCACAATATATGGCAGGAACTCTACAATCTCCTTCAAACAACTTATATTGCTTTCTGAAACTGTCAGTCCCATAGACCATTTGTTCGCTCATGTTAAAATCCAATTGCACAAACTAATTATCAGATACGGAGTTACTGTCCCTCTGAAGAAGATCATGTCAAAAACAACAAGAATTTGGAAAGACACAGGAGATCAAATTTCATGCTTATCAATTTCTTCAAAGGGACATATCAAGGTTACAAGATATTATGGCATGAGGATTATGAATTTTATGTATAGGAGAAGATATAACCTGTGCAAGATTTTGCGTTGGTGAAGATAATTCAACCCATCTAGAATCTGTCGCGTATATGCTGAAACTTGTGATTCTTGAAAACTATACTTTCTATACACAGACGACAAAGAACCCTGTGTAGCTAGTTCAAGGAATATGTACAACTTCCCATCCTTCTATATTTATCAGATAAATAAAAAAAAGAAAACAATGATTATATTCAGTAGTTTGAATTGTTATGTAGAAGAAAATTGCCTCATCTGGGGAAATAAAATCCCACTTATGAAAAAAGAAAATAATTAGTGCTACACAAAAGGTATTTCTTAAAATTATGCCCACCATTAGCCACCCTTGAAAATAGAATTAGCATCTACCACCTTGTTACTATGTAATATAAAGCAATCATTATTAAAAAAGAAATTGAAGTGAAAAATGACTATATAATATTATTATTAACAGAACCACATTCTATAAATTTGCAAGAAAGAGAATGAGGGGAAATAAACCTAGAAGTTAGTAGCTGAGGAATAGGTGTAAATGTGGTGCTATTTTCAAGTGCCGTAATATTGGGTGAAATGCAATATGAAAAGGAAAATACAATGAATATTTACCTGATCAGTGCCATAGTACTGAACTATGTTTCTATGCTGCAGACGACTCAAAAGCGAGACCTCCTGCAATAGTAGATTGACGTAAATGAAAGATTCATGTTGAACAAGATAACTTTAGCAAATTGTAAAATGAATGTTGCGAATCAAGATAACGTTAGCAAATTGTGAAATGAAGGTTGCAATCACCTGCTCGAGATCGAGGATAGACTGTTTTCCATTGCTTCCTTGATCAATTAATATTTCCTTTACAGCGAAAAAGAATCCATCACTGAAATGATGATTCAGTAAAGAATTAGCAAAGTGCTTCACTAACAAATATGATCACTCTTTTGTAAATAAATTGATGTAGTCAGATGTCAAATAATTTTTCCTTTGTCAAAGGTAATAACTAATAAGTTGTCAAATAATTTTTCCTTTGTCAAAGGTAATAACTAATAAGTACATGCGCTTGCTACTTTTGAAGTACCAGACACTCTTAGTAATATATATCAGTACCAGACACTCTTAGTAATATATATCCCAAGTAGAAATGAGATTTTAAAGGAGACTAAAATAGAAATATCAATAAACTAACAATTTTTTAGGGTTGATCAATTAAGGGATAACTATCCACAAGACAAATTTAGTAGTCTGATTGTTTGCACAAAATAGGCCCCCATCTAACCAACTTAAGTGGCCCATTACCATTATTTATTTGTTTTTGCTAAATTTGAATTTTAACCATAATGTTCTAAACAATCCAACCTAAGTAACTCAACTTTCCGGTTCCAACTAAGCTAAATTTCACAATCATCAAACTTACTGGCTCATAGCCTCATAAACTACCCCAAAGGTGCCCCTTCCAAGCAGGTGACCTTTATCCC
>CAXKVX010000635.1:0-24122 GCA_964058865.1 Eleocharis quinqueflora | reverse complement strand
TGCCATGCATGCATATTTTATATGCAAGTAGAATAAATCAATTAGTAGTTAATTCGCTTTAATTTTATTCTACTTGCATATATTCAACTATTCAAGATAATATATATCCACTTTTGTAATTCAAGTTTTCCTCTCAAAATCCGACAGATAATAGCCATATTATCCAACAACATATCATCTGGTAAACCAACAATAATAGCTAAATCAAACAGTCTATTAAAATAAGTATTACGCATGTAAATTTGCTATCTATATCAGAAACATATCAAACGAGAGAAATAGAAATAGATGACAACCTGAACATATGTCAGAGGCGAGAAATACAACTGGGGACCGAGTACTTTGTTCGGTACGAGATGCTGGTACCGGGACAGCATTTCCTTGTTGTTTAACCACTCGTCGAGTGTCACATTGCATTTCGCCTCGAAAATTCTCACGCCGCAGTCATTACACTTCACAAATGGCCGGCTTCCGGGATCCTCTGGGCTCCGGATTCGGCCGCTGAGCTGGTAATACATGTCTAATAAATGGAACATCGGTTGCTTCATTTGGAATACTGTTAGTGAGTCTACTATGTCACTCTTTTTGAAGTAGTATACTCCTCTCAAGTAGTGTAGTTTCATGGCAAGGTCCATGTTGGATAGGTCATGTTGCACTTCGCCCGTCACGGAGGCTGGTACGACGGTGGATTGTTTGTGGTTGTACACGGTCGGAACTGGACGGTCGGTGCCTTCTGCAACCATGGCTAGTTGGTGAGAAAGAAGAGCACACTAGCTAGCCTAGCTAGATGTTGAATTGAGGCTCTTTTTTTAATTTTACTCCTGTGTTTTATTTGTGGATTAGAGATATGTTTGGTGCAACCAAATAGATGGATGTTTATTTATACATAGAGTGTGTGTAGAGCTCAGCTCAGAAGGAAGGTAACTAGGTAAGGGAGGTGAGCTGCTTAATTTCATGACCGGTGGCAGTTTTGAATGCCTCTATGTTGGTTGTAATAATAAATAATTTTCAAAAAATTATGAATGTGCACAGTACGTGCACTCCTCTGTGAGTATTCTGTCTTCTAAGTCATATATATATATATATGTACCTCTTTGTAGATCGACAAAGTCCACAAATTAAAAAAAATAAATAAATAAGGTGCATCCAAATCAGACTAATAATCATGTATGAGACAAATTCAACCACTCAAACAAATTAGACATAATCTGAGGTAAATATTGAAGGAGGCGACAATTTTGATATTTTGATATTTTGATATTTTGATATTACTACTAAAATAAAATATTTTTGACAAATTACGAGAGGATAGTGTCCCGTAAACTCCCTTGGCTCCATCACTGGATGCACTCAGGTACAGTGTAAGAGTACTTCGGATTTTGAAGAAAAAATTATGCTCAAGTGCTGTCGGTACACAACTCGTTGAATGAAAAAAAAATTACCTAAAAATTACATATTTAAGAAAATATAATTTCTTTGCACAAATATATCCACCATATAAAGTAAAAAAGGAATTTTTTCTATATGTCCATGAAAATGAAATTATTTAATCTTTCAAAATTTTCCATTTCTTCATTTACTTTAAATTATTTTTACTTAATACTCACTTATTTTTTTCTCAAAAAAATACTTAATCGTTCATTATTCTTCTTCTAATTAATGAGTAAAATAATTAACTATATATACCTTACCCATATGTCCTAACTAGTTATAAAAATATTAACCCTGGTTTTCTCGTATCTAGCACCTATCTATATCATTCTTCGTTTAACCATAGTATAAAAATTAATTTTACAAATTCTTGAAATGAAGAATGATGGATGGTATATATTTTTTTGCTGATAAAAAGGTGAGGGTAAAATTGCAAATTTGATAATCAATAGATGACTAACGATGAATTTAGTTTATTTCATATTATTATAATTAAATAAAAAAAGAAATTACAATATTTTTTAGTTGTAACTGGAAAATAAGTAATTCTGAAGTTTTGATGGAAAAAATAAGAAAATTAAGAATTTCTCATTAACATATGAGTAATTAATTAACCAAAAGTACTGTGTGTCTAATAAGTAATAACAGAAGTTAATTGGAGACCCTTCTTCGAACTTCTCCTGCAAAACCAACCATATTAATTAATTCCCACTGAATTCTCACAAAAATAAATAAATAATTACATGATGATGCTCATTCGGCTTGATGAAATTCATATTTGGCATTTCATACGTATGTGGAAATCAGGTGTAATACAGACATGCATTAGTAAATTATATATATTCTTTAATATATATAATTTACTTTTTTTTTCGCTTGTTAGTTGTTAGGGACCTCTTTTTTAGTTAGAAATAAATTAGTTAAATTAAAATCTGTTATAAATTTCGATTGGGTAGCTAACTCTACCCAATAATTAATGGTCCTTGAAATACCAAACAAAATGAGAAAGTATAAAAAAGATCAAATAAAGGAAATAAAGAGAGTTGTTAAGGACATTAATTTAGTTGTGACTTGAGAGGAAAACATTAAATGAGGAGACAATTATTGGTGTGTGCAAGTGAATAAACCTAAATTCCATCAAATTGAAAAATAAAAATAAAACCATATATAAAAAAATACGAAAGTTGTTTACGTACATATTATTTAAATAAATATATGAATAAAAGAAAAGTCATTGTATCGCAAAGGGAGGGACCATTTAAGTATAGGAATTGTATAGGAACCACCTCTATTTTGCAATTAAAGAAACTATTGACGATTCCACAACAATGTTGCAATTATTATATGTTATTAAATATCTACAAACAATCAACAATGCATTTATTCAATCTATGCTTCATAAAACTGGTTAATTTTAATATTTTTCACTTATACCATATATCAACCGTCATTCATTCAATTTTATTCTCTTTTTTTCATACATTAACAGCTTTCTTTTTGTTATTTACATTTTCATATTTTAGAAAATGCTTTATGTCCAAAATCTACATCTATAAAGTTCTTTTATAGAAAATCTATTGCATAAACAATAATTTATATAAAATAGATATTATTCTTTTCGAAAGGAAGTTCCAAAGACAATTCTAATTTATTTATCAAATGGTGAGAATTTCAGAAGAACCGCAACATTGTCGTCAATCTCAATCATTGATTTCATTCACATTTTATACCAAAAAATATAAGGATTCCAGTTATATAAAATAATATAAATGTCATTTTGTTGTCTTTTCTTCGCCAGTGATGATTGCATATTCTTATCAGTGAACTTTACGTGCACCCAAATTTTTTTAGATAATATTATTATTATAAAAATTAACTAGGTAAGAAAACAAAAACCAAATTTTAAAAATACTACTCTCCTCTCGCATATAGCACATGCAGTTCTTAGACAAGATTTCACTCTGAAAATCTAAAAAAAAAATTCAAAATATGAACCGTAACTACCACTTGTGGAACACAGTCCTTGACTGCGAGACATTATTTTCATTATTGTAGACCGCAAGTGGTGCGAATGCGACTGCTGTCCACAGTTTGAATTTTTTTTGTTTGCAGAACGAAGAATCTTTGGTTATGCACCGGATATCCCACTTGCGGCAATAGTATTTTTTGAATTATGTTTTTTATTTTTTTATATTTAATTTCTTATAATAATATTATTATTAAAAAATCGGTTATGTGCATCTCTAACATACTATTCTTTTATATAAAGTATATTACTATATATGCTTGATTGTAAAATTACATATACCTTACATTACAATATAACTACTTTAAAAAATGTATTTTACTTATTCAACATAATCTTAATAATCTTCAAATAACGACGCCTTAAAAATATTTTATGAGCAATCATGTTTAGTTCTTGTGAATACAATCAACAAATAAAATTAAGTTGCAAGTATTTGTCTCTCTAATAATGCAATCACAATTGCAACAAAATATTGCAGTACGTTATTAATTCATAACTTGCTAATCAAATGAAAAGTTTCCCGAATATAAAGATGTCATGACCTTTTTTTTTTTCTAAAAGAACATATAACTTGTTAGGTTGGAATTTCTTTATTTAATTCTTTTTATGTTGTGGAAAAATAAATAATAAATGATAGAAAGCTAAGGCTGTTTCCCAACAATTTTGTGGGTATTTATTAAATAGCAGTTGCCCCAGCAGATTTTCATTAATAATTATCACTTTCTGTTGGATGGGAGATTTCACGTGATGAACCCTTCAAAAGTTCAATATTGTTGTATATCTTTTTGTAAACAAAAAGATATATGACAATAGCATTGTTAACATTTTTTCTTTCAATTAGCATGTTAATTTAAAGTGACAAAACATATATGTTTCAATACAACTATGGTCATTTATTCAATATTCAGAATATTTTAAGTTTGTGAAATTCAGCATGTACTACAGTGAAAAATATATACATAATAATTTGTATGAATGTATAGATCAATAATATTCCAATCATAAAATTAAATTTAGCGATAACAAATAAATGATCGACATAATTATATGAAGTCTTGTTAATGTAAAAATATTATACAACGTTTGAATGGTCCATTATATAACATACGGGTGAAGACAGATTATTGTAAAAATATTTGCACTTCAACACTAAGGATCGAAGTTTAAACGATCCAATTCATTATATTGTTTTAGTTCAAAATTTTGATTTAAATTGCTTAATAAATATTCATATTAAAAGCTTTGTAGAAAATTAAATTTCATGATTTTTAAAGTTTTTAGATATTTTTTAAATACTTTCTAAAAGCTATTTTTTTAAGATTTCATTTTTAAATATTAAATAGGACTGTTTAAAAAAAATAGTTGAAAAGTTTTAAAATCACATAATTTAATTTTCTATACAATTTTAATATGAAAATATTGAACAAGTTAAATCAAAGTATCCATACTTACAATTTTAGATCGGAATGCAAACGTTTTCTAATTATTAGTTTATCTCATATAAGTGTATCCATACTTACAATTAGAGAAAATTTGTCTACACTCTACTACACAGTAATTTAATTTAATTATTAGGTGCGTCCCCAATTAATCTTTAATGCTAATAATCAACCAAGTTCATCGTGGGGCATGTATTTTTGGCTCATTTTCCTCAATAATTGGGAATATTTTCGTCCCATTGGCCAATGTCTGGACCGCATTTAAATTTCTTATTTATTTTAATTCACTACTAAAATTTTAGATGCATACAGATGTCGATTGATATGCACAATCTGTTAACTAAAGTATAGATTGAAATTGAAAATTTACAAAAAAGAAGTACGAAAAAATATATATTACATTACGGAGGAAAAAATGAGTAGAGTTTGAACGGAATAAGTTAGAGAGAAATTGAAAAATTCCACAGAGGAAAAAACAGGAGAAAAATAGAAAAATACACTGTTATTCGTACTGTTACAAATCACTGGAGCTTTCCACTGTGCAAACGACATCGGAGCTTCATATTAGTTATGTTACAAATCATTGTGGATTCCACAGTGCAAGAGCTTTATATTAGTTATTATATATATATATATATATTTTGTAACTTTCTGTTATTGCTTTACTTAAATTAAGAAAGATATAATTACGCTCTAACAATATTGCTTCATTTCTTTTAAGAGCCAGAGCCACGCAGAATCAATCAAATAGGGGGAACAATACATACCAAAAAGAGGTTTATTGTTCTCATGACCTACTTCACTTGCATTACAAGGGACGTCCACTTTTTGAAGCCTGGTGCATGAAACTTGTGATATTTTATTCATAAATAAAGGGCATAACACACATATATATAGGGCCATAGGGGGATGCGTGACCTCCTTCTCGTAGCCTCTTGCACCATTTTTCACCAAAATCAATGAATATGACCGATCCGGACCTCCTTCTTAAGATGAACGTGTTATATATATGTTAAGATTATTGCAATTGTAATCAAGCATTATCAGATGAAATCATGAAAGGCCATAACATAATATATTTTTCTTTTTAACTTCACTGCATAAATAATTCCATTTTTTTACAGTGTATAAATAGTACTATCTTTAAATAACATTTCATAGCAGCGCAGAAAATCTGCTTCCTTCGTTGCAACAAGAAATTGAAAGATAATTATAAAGCCTATTTCGAAAGGGTCTTAAAATGGCACAGCCTGTTTGTTATATGTTGGGCCCTTAGAATCCACTTGAAATCTTTATTATAAGGGGAAATTAGATTATTAACACTTCAAAGTTGTCTATTTTGAAAAATACCACTACAAAGTTATGGTTTAGAAAAATGTCACTCTAAACTTGTTTAGTTTTTAATTTTACCACTAATGTTATATATATGTATAAGTTTTAGATTAAAAATTCAATATTTTAGTTAATGACGAAAATGCCCTCACCTCACACAGTTCATGTCTCCTCCTGTTTGCTCTCCGCCAACTAAATCCTAACCCTCTCCGCTCTCTGCCAATGCCTCGCCTCTCCTCGGACATCTCCTCTCGCCTTCTCCTCCCTCCTTATTGTTCGAACAACTCCTCGCCTTCGCCTCCCGCCTCCAGTGCCTCGCCTCGCCTTCCTGTTCTGACATCTCCATTCCTTGGCCTCTCTCCTTGCCTCGCCTCAGATCTCTTTCTCCAAGTCTGTCTTTCTCTTGTCGGTACGTTTTTGTTTTTTGAAAAGAAGCGATCTGAGACGACAAAAACAAAATTCTTAAGAGGTTGCTTATGGAAAATTATAAAAAGATTCGTTTTGAACTTTGGATATCTATGTTCTTGGGTATGAACTGTTTATTTCAGTCTCGCTGATTTTATCACTTAAACTCTGAAACATGTTGCATTTGACCTTTGTATTGGTTGATCCTAGTGGATTTAGTGCATGACACACCATCGGATAGTGTGGAAATGGAAATTTCATTTTTCTATAAGACAACCATTAATACTTAATAGACAATCAGAATGCAAAATTGCATACTGTTTGTCAGTCGAGCCATCTACATGCATTAAAGCATGCTTACGTCCTTAATTTTAGATTTACATGCAATTTTTCTAATTAAGATTGTTAATTGATTATCCCTGACTGCTAAGTAAGCCCTAGCCCAATCTATTATTCCACATATATGGAAAAGATATAATTGTTGTTAAGTTAATGAGATTTCAATAATTTAGATACTTGAATGAGATTTCAGTAATTTTTCTGTATCATGTAAATTTTATTTTGAAATTTAACTTTCTATTTTGTATTGGCAGGAGGAGAAGAGCTTCAACACTGAAAGTTGGTACAAGCAAAGTTCAGTGTTACTTGGAAATTTTCATTATAAATGAACTTTGTATTTGTGTTATGGATTGTTGTTTTTCTTTTGAATTTATGTTGTAAATTGGAGGAAACATGATGTATCAGCTTGATAAACTAGCTTTTGTTCCTCTTATTTCTTGTGTTGTTCAAGGCTTCCAGCTTATAGCTGTATCATAGTATTTTTTGTTCCTCTTATTTCTTGTTCTAATAGGATGTAACAACTTGTGAATTTGTTCCTCTTATTTCTTGTTTTACTGGGAATCGAAGCATTGTGTCGTTATATCAGCTTATAGTTGTATCATTGTATCAGTTATAGATGTATCATTGTAAATGATACCTTGAACAGTTGAACATGATGTATCAGCTTTATGCAAAATTGCAAACTGAGTTGCTTGTCTGATGTTTTTTTACCGAAGTCTGTACCAATGAAACTGAGAAGTGTATATATCTTTATATCAGCAGAACAAGATTTGTAAATAACTAATAAAATGAATCTAGGCATGTTGAGAAGTATGATTATATGATCTCAATTCCGGCACGATGTATCAGCTTGTCTATACGTAATATCATCCACATTAGCACAAGGCCTTCACACTTTTTATTAACATGAAAGGAACAAAAAATCAAGCACTCCAAGTGCTGGCGATTCATTTAGGACGGAGACGAACCAGATGGGAGAGCGGAGAATTGAATTCACGACAAGGTTTAGATTCTTAAACAAGCGAAACCAAAGGAATGAGGAGACAAATAAAAGGAGGAAGAGGCAAGGATAAACCTGGAAATACAAAAAGTTATTTCAAATATATTTATTTTTTAAATTAAAATATATGGCAAATGTATAAGAATGGCAAAATTAAAGACAAATCTAGTTGGAGTGATATTTTTCTAAATCGTAACTTTGTAGTGGCATTTTTCAAATTGAACAACTTTGAAGTGACAGTTATTCAAGTTTCCTTATGGTAATAACTTCCCTACTATTTTATAATGAAACAAAATCGTACGCTCTACTTTGATATATCATCGATGAAAGATTAACGATTGTGTTTTGATAATATAAATTTTTTCCGAATCATATTATGGTCGATCCTTGATATATAATCGGACGGTTAACATAAAAATACAACCCTGCGCCAGTTTTTGGGAAAAAGATCTCTCAAAGAAAGAGGGGAAATAATCGAAGCGAGACGACCCAGTACCTTTCCACTTTCCGATGGTCTCCTCACTGGTTCGTATCGCCTCCATTAATAAACCAAATATATGGTTAATATCAACCGTCGATCTGAAACAAACGGTCAGATGTGATTTAGTTATTTTGGAGATGATCCCCGTACGGTTTTCCTCGAGGAGTGTTTCCATTTATTCCCGCCCCTTCTCTAAAATCCGACCTTTCAATTTTCAAATCCCGCTCAAAAGATCATCTCCTTTCCATTTCTTTGCAGTTATCGCTCTATTCTCCATTTCCATTAAATACCGCCTCCTCTTTATTTCCTCATTCTCTCTCTCTTTCACAACCCTAGCTCAAAACCTATCATTACTCTCATCTTCCAAAAATGGAGACAACTCCAGTTTACGAAAAAAGACAGCTACGGGCACGAAATCCACCGCCGGCGCCTGAGCCAGAGCTGTCCGACGAGTTCAGAGGTAAAACCAAACGCCGAAAGAAAGCCACGGGGGATGACGTGGCAACACAGGCAACCGACACGTGTCCCCCATCAAAGAAGTCGAGGGCCAGATCTGCCAAGGGGAAGACTGAGGTTGCTCGTACTACCAAGGCGAAAACAAAATCTGCTAAGGCCGGAGGTAAGAAGAAAAAAACAACAAGAGCTGTTGTGAAAGGGGACACTGGAGGTCTTGACTTGGAAGATGATGAGGATCCGGTGCAAGATGAAGAAGAGGAAGAGGAAGAACAGGCTCCAGAAGAGCCAGTTGATGATCGGAATAAGAGAGTAATGAAGAAGGGGAAATCCAAAGGACATGTGGCTGAGCAAGATGCGGAGCTCTCTGGCGATCCCATTGCCGAAGAAGAGGCGAAGAAGAGGTGGCCTCATAGATACGGTAGAAAGGTATTTACTGACTATTACACAGGTTTTTTTTTGCATTGATCTTTTGATACATAAACTGAAATTGCTCCCAGTAGGTGAATAATTTTTCTGTAATAAGTGATCTTTTTGGGCACTGCTAGTTTTTTTTCTCATTATGTGAATATTTTGCTGACAATGAGTAATGGCTATGTCTGCACATTCTCCCAAAAATATGAGTCAATTTGTTTAAACTGATGGCCTTTCTAAAGGATTACATGCCATTTGACAATTGCTCTTGTAATGCCTTGTGAATTATAATAGTACCAATGTCGTATTGTTTATCTATTGTTTATTAACCAAAGGAAAAGAGTGCATTATAATATCACAAGCACATCACCTATCTTTTAATCCATCACCATAAAATTTAGAAAATAATACTTCTTGCAATGCCTCGTCACAACTCACATGTATTGCAAGGCCTACTCTTCAGTAAAAAGAAGAACACGTCACATGACTAATCTGTCTGTGTATAAATTGTCTTCCATTTTTTTAACTTTTGGGTACTGGTTGCCAAGTTTCTGGCATATTTAGCAGAAATAAGAATAACAATTTGTTTTGCATCCATGTGCTACGAACCTTGTATTAGTTCATCATTTTGGTAGAAACATGCAATCAAGGTGCTTCGCATGCAAACATTTCTGAATGCAGCTTTGTCTTCCCTTCAAAAATTTCATTCTTCGTTTTATTTTTTAAGTATGTAATTTGTAAAATATTTGATATTTCCTTTATTAATTTTCAGGGAACTGGAACTGCTTCAGTTAGCCAAGCAAGGTATTTTTTTGTTATTGTACTATATCTTCCTGTACATCTTTTTGGTAACTTGCTTACAAAGTAAAATTCTGTTTAATTCATTAGGTCTGAAACACCTGAAGACATACGTGCTAGAAAGCATTATAACTATGCTAAAGTGGATGGAGTTATGTTTGAGCTCTATGATGATGCATATGTAAAGGTTAGATTGTTTGAGCCAAGCGATCTAGTTCAAATGGTCACCTTGGTTTGTTTGTATGTCAAACTATTGTTTAAAGGCCAACTACATTTTTCATATATAGGCTGAAGATGGTCACCCAGATTACATTTGCCGTATTGTCGAGCTTTTTGAAGGCGTGGACCTAAAACCCTACTTCACGGCACAGTGGTTCTTTAGAGCTGAAGATACGGTAATATCAAATTTTATTTTTTCCTTCTACTATAGTTTGATTTCCAACGAAATAAAATCAGCACAGCTTTAAGCGTAATGGTTCTTACTGACAAGTAATTTTATTTTTGAATTGACTTGTATTTTAACTAATTGTTTTTATTATATAGGTCCTAAAACAATGTGGTGAGAATAAAGACAGAAGAAGGCTGTTCTTGTCAGAGGACAAAAATGACAACCCATTGGATTGTATTGGATCCAAGCTTCAGATAGTTCGTGTTGTACCAAATGTAAGGATATACTTGTTTCTATAAATTTGTGCGCCTTTTCCATTTGGAAACTAGTAGCCTTGTTGTAATAATTTCTATTTATGATATGTTTTCTCTGCAAGTGCAGATTGATATGGCTGTGAAGGAGAAGTCAATTCCAAAGTGCGACTACTACTATGACATGTCTTATTCAGTTGGTTATTCTACTTTTGAGAACCTTTCTCCTGGTAATTTTTTCTGAGAATATTTCATTGAGAAAACTTTATATTGTTTCTTCTAGACATAAATCTAACAAAGGAAAGAACACACTCTATTTGATTGTAATTTTTTTTGCTTTGTCTTTTCTGACCTTCCTTTTGTTCTTTCTTTAATGTAGAAATTGACATGTTCAAGGAAGCATCAACTTCAATTGTTTCTTCTGAGTCAGTTTCGGACAAGGAAAAAGTAGATCATCAGCAACCCTCATTGGAAACAAAGTCACTTCATCTTCTTGATCTTTACTCGGGATGTGGGGGTATGTCTACTGGGTTGTGCCTTGGTGCTGCCCTCTCTGGCATTAACCTGGAAACTGTGAGCTCTGATTTTTTAACTTTTGTTGTGGTATATAATAATTAATAATGGATTTTCCTTCTTACAAATAACTAAAATGGCTTTTCTTCCTCAATTGTAGACATGGGCAGTAGATCTTAATCACTATGCATGCGATAGTCTGCAGAAAAATCATCCAAAGACTCATGTATGTTTTGCAGTGTTCTAAATGCTTGGTACAAAGTTGCTTATTTTCAATGAATATGTTGTATTATGTTCTTGATACATGTATACATATATATTAACATTTTAGGTGCGAAATGAAAAGGCTGAAAATTTTTTAGCACTGCTGAAGGAGTGGGAAAAATTGGTAGATGAATATAATGTTCGAAATGAGCATGCAGTAGACACATCAGGTGACTTAGAAGACTGTGACAGTGATGATGATGATGGCTCCAAGCTTCCTAAAGGTGTTTTTGAGGTGGCCAAATTGTTGAACATATGCTATGGTGACCCACACAACATCGGCGAAGTTGGCATAAAATTTCTGGTACATGAATAACTAATATTTCGTTGCAATTTTTTTTTCACGCGGTATATTTCTCTATGTCAAAATTATACAAATTTTATTGGAATTGAATAATCATTTCCAGTATCATATATTTTATTTAGTGTAGTGATTTTAGCATATTTAGTTGTCTTACAAAATCTTTTTCAGGTTCGTTGGAAGGGATACAATTCGGAGCATGACACATGGGAGCCAATTGAAGGCCTTTGGTATATTCTGTTCTTACTACTAAAGTTGAATAAATCTGTAACATCAATTTTAATCAATTTCTGTTGCATTTTCAGTGAAGCCAAAGAAAGAATTAGAGAATTTGTTGTGAATGGCTACAAGAGAAACATCCTACCTTTGCCGGTAAGGATTTACCATTATACACATTGACCAACATTTACCATGTAAGGATTTCAATAGCTTGCAATGAGGCAAAGCAAAATTGGAAACTACAGATTGAGTGCATGTTCCTTCTTTTTGCTTGATCTGTATGGAACCAGAACTGCATTAGATACAGAATCTTGCACCAAGAAGAACAAGTAAATCCCATGATACAAGTAAACCAAAAATGCTGCCTTCACTGCACCACACTGATTTGCTGTAGTCTAAATCTCCGGTCAAACATTTTTAGTTAGTGTAATTTTCTGTACACAGGTTATTAACACTATGCTCTGAAATATTTCATAACAGATGTAATTTTCAAATAATCAGTTGTTAGTGCTTATTTTAAACTTAAGTCTTGTGGTCCTGAAAAACCACCATGGAAACTAAAATTCAGAAAAGACACCTCTATCATAATTGATATTTTCTTTTCAATTGTTGATTTTTTATGCCTCCTTTCTTTGCTCACCGTTTGTACCCCTATGACTTATTACTGATTAATTTCAGGGAACAGTAGATGTTCTCTGTGGTGGCCCCCCTTGCCAGGGTATTAGTGGGTTTAATCGATTTCGAAATGTTCAAAATCCTTTGGGGGATGAAAAGAACCTACAGATGGTGGTGTTTATGGATATTGTGGACTACCTTAAACCAAGATATGTATTAATGGAGAATGTAGTCGACATATTGAAGTTTTCTAAGGGTTTTTTGGGTCGATATGCTCTTGGTCGACTTGTAGAGATGAACTACCAGGCTAGGCTTGGCCTCATGGTTGCGGGATGTTATGGTTTACCTCAATTCCGGGCGAGAGCAATTCTCTTAGGTGCTTTACCTACTGAGGTATGTACATGCATCATTTTGGATATATAAGCTATCATGTAAGGATCTTTCATCCATTTTTTTAATGCTGCAGATTTTACCCCAGTTTCCTCTACCAACCCACAATGTTATAAGAAGGGGTACTATTCCCAATGAATTTGAGGTAAGCACTCTTATTATGATTGATTTTGAGTGTTCCTTGTTTGTATTTGTGCTGAACATAAACTGACTTATTTGTTGGTACAGCATCATGTTGTTGCATTGGACGAAAATGCAGATCGATCTGGTTTAAAGTCAGAATTATTTCTTGGTGATGCCATCTCAGATTTACCAGCAGTAAGTTCTGTTTCTCTCATCCCTTGCTCCCAACAGTTCTTATGCATTATTGTTCTGTCTTGAATCAGTCAATGTAACTTTGTTGTTATCTAGGTCTCAAATTACGAAAAGAGGGAGGAGATGCCATATGGTAGTGGACCTCAGAATGAATTTCAGCAGTATATACGCTTGTCTCGCATAGGTTGGTTAAGTTCCTATGTTATATATTTTTTTTCTGGAAGTTGGATAGTGAATCTATGTTTGAACTTCTTGAAGTGAAGAATACAACTTTCAGCTGAAAGATCACATTACCGGTATAACATGTTAAGAATCGTTAGCTCTTAATGAGATGTTTAATGCTCAAATGTTCTATAGCTTAGCTGCTAGTGATTCCTAATACCCATCTCTCTTTGTTAAATTGGAATGCAGAGTTGTTAGATCATTCTTTTGGAGACGTGGATCAAAAGCCAATACTGTTGGACCACCAACCCTTGAAACTAAATGCTGATGACTATGCTCGAGTTTGCAGAATTCCAAAGCAAAAGGTACATCTTTAACAAACTAACAGTGTGTTTGAGTTTCTTTAATGAAAATTGTGATAATTCATTATTAAAATGTTTTTTTTATTAATTTCTTCCTTTTTTAATGTAATGCCCAGGGTGCAAATTTTAGAGACTTGGAAGGGGTGTTGGTGGGACCTGATAATGTGTGTTTCTTGAATGAAAGTATTCAGCGCCCCTTGTTGCCCTCCGGCAAGCCTTTGGTAAATTACCATTTCACACTTGAAGTTCTTTTCTGTATCCATTTTTACTATTTTTAATTGTTTAGCAAGTGAACTTATACTATTATCATTTTGTTATCTTAGGTGCCAGATTACGCTATTTCACACTTAAAGGGCAAGTCTGTAAAGTAAGAGCTTTTTCCTTCTCACCTAATGATTTTCTTATAAAATATATTTGGAATCAAAATGTTTGCTCCTTGGGATTCTATTTCTAATGCAAGTAACTTAATTGAGATTATATATACTGCATTAGATAAATATATTCGTAGATGGATTTTCTGAAAGTTGTGGATTGAGATGTTCTATTTTCCAATTTTTTGCTCTGTTAATAACCTAGCTAAATTATGTATACATTTTTAGGTGTTTTGGACGATTGTGGTGGGATGAAACTGTCCCTACTGTTGTCACACGGGCTGAACCCCACAACCAGGCAAGTTGAACATTTATCCTTGCTTTTGATGTTTACAAATATAGTCCTTATTTCATATGCACATTATTATTCTGACATTCAAGTCATCAAATATTTCTTCAGACCATACTCCATCCAAGCCAAGACAGGGTTCTAACTATCCGGGAGAATGCTAGGTTGCAGGGCTTTCCTGATTATTATAAATTTAGTGGGCCCCTGAAACAGCGGTAATTGCAGCAATTTAAATTTGTTATTATAATTATTTAATTTGGAAAGTTTGAACTGTGTTTTATTTCACATATTCATGAATTCAATTAGGTACATGCAAGTTGGTAATGCAGTGGCAGTCCCAGTTGGTCGTGCACTTGGATGTGGGGTAGCTCGATCTATTCAGAGAATCACATCTGATGGTCCCCTCTTTGCCTTACGATCTAATTTCTTCATTGTGGGTCAGGCTCCTCAGACCAATGGCCTTGGTGAAGTGGAGCAGTGAAGTGACATGTTTTGCTGCTTGTTGAATGATCTTGAGAAGTGTTGTGGTTTTAATATTAGGTTATTGGATGTTTATCTGTGCTAACCGAAGAATTGGTTAGCAAACCACATTTTTTGTGTGGATTGATTGACAAGCTTTGTATCAGATGAGCTGGTTTCATTGTTAGTGGCTTAGTTTGGCTACCTCCAATTTGTGAGTCTCGAGTCCAGAGCTAATTGGTAACTCAAAATGTGATTATTTCTAATTATTTATTATTTTAATTATACTGTCCTGCCGTGCTCAAATTAGATTGTTATTGAGTAATTTTTTTTTATAAGTTCTTAAATCTCAGGTAATGATCAATTGGGTTTGTTGTCTCATTTACTATATATGTAAGTACTGATTTCTCTGGAAAGTGTTGGTTATACATTCTTTAAGAAAAAGGCGAGACATTCTAGACTTTGAAAAAGTTCGAGATAGTGATCGAGAACTCAATTAGACAACAAGTTCGGATTTTGAGGTCAGACATGAAAGGTGAATAAGATGAAAAACATATCGAAGAAATTTTGGACAGAAGTTATGTAGTGTGTCTTGCACATTAAGAACTGATGTGCACATGCTATTTTCGAGAACAAAATCTCATAAGAGCTATGGAGTAGTTATAAGTCGAATGTCACTCGTTTCAGAGTATTGGGGAGCAATAAGCTGAGGACAAGAGAATCAAGTTTTAGGACAAGATTATGAAGTTTGTGTTCATAAGTTATCATGAGAAGTCAAAGAGTTACAAGCTCTACAACTTCATCGAAAACAAACTTGTGGTAAGTCAAGACGTGGAGGTGAATGAAGAAGCAAGCTGAGACTAGAAGAACCAACAAGAGGAATTGAATGTAGAAGGGATAGAGATCTCAACTCGAGTTGATGAAGCATCAAGTTCGGAAAGCTCAAGACTCCAAGTTATCGGAACCTATAGGACTTGTATGAGACTACATGCGAGATGCACTTAGTGTGTTTGTTAGCTGATATCATTTGAGCAGGATGTTCAAGAAGAACAAAAGTTGGGATTTGGTTGATTTGGCAAAGGGGCACAAGGCCTTTAGAGTGAAATAAGTGTAGAAGAAGATAAATCCACAAGCAGAAGTCAAAAAGATAAAAGGGAGATTGGTGGTGAAAGGTTATTGACAGAATGTCGGAATCAATTTTGGTGAAGTATTCGCACCGGTTGCTCAGATGGAGACAATTTGATTACTGATCTCACAAACACCATAGTTCGAATGGTCGATCTATCAGATGGACGTGAGCTCTGCATTTTTAAACGGAGTATTCGAAGAAGAGGTATGTGTTGAACATCCTCTCGGGTACGTAAGCCTAGGGGGAGGATTAAATGTTCAAGTTGAAGAAAGCACTGTATGGATTGAAGGAGGTCCCGAGAGCCTCGAACACGATGATAGACTCGTAGAGCTGCTAATGGACAGGTTCCAGTCCATGTCCAGTTCAGTCAGCTAATGAGAAGTTGAAGTTCGTGATCAAACCAAGTCTATAATTATCTACTAATATCCAGTTCACGTCCGGTTCATCTTATAATCGAATAGTGTCCACTATTTGTCCATAAGCTACCCATATGGACATGATTCTAGACACCACAGTGCACTGTTCTCTTTAAATTAAAAACTCTTTCATCATTGTATTGAATAACTTAGGTTTTTTGTGCGAATAACTTTGTTCTCTCTCTGTGAAACAGAGAATTAGAACTTGGTTGATCTATTGGGATGTTTTAACATACTTTCATTTAATCTCCTATTGAGACCGCACATAGTCCACAATTTGTCCACGTTAGTTCATAATTTGTCCATAATCAGTTTAGTTCAGTTTTAGCAATTGGACTTGGACTAAACTTCAACCAAGACCAAGAAATAGTCCAGTCCATAAATTTCCGATAGTGTCCAACCCATTTTGTCCATTAACCGCCATGTTTATTAGCAGCCCTATAGACTCGTACTTCGAGGAGAAAATGTTTCCGACAATGTCCTTTCGAACATGTCATTTTTGTGAAGTTTCGGAAGGGTAAACTCTTGATTGTCGCACTGTATGTGAATGATCTGATCTTTATGGAGAACAATCAAAGACTTGTGGAAGAGTAAAAAATACGATGAAAAACAAGTTTGAGATTACATTCCTGGGGAGGATGAGGTACTTCTCTATCTTGAGTTAAGACATAAGAAGTCGGGTATTTTTGTCTCGCAAGGTGCATATATACGACAGACATATTGAAGAAATTCAGAATAAAAAAATCTAGACTTAAATATCTACAACTCGATAATTTGCAGCGATAAAAAAACTAATTATAGTCTCGACAAATATAGCCGAAGTTTGTAAAAAATTGTTAATCATACTTAATTTTTGTATAACAACTTGGTTACGCTCGACGAAATTGTAATTAGTTTTTTATCGTCGCAAGCTATCAAGCTGTAGACATTTGAGTCTACATTCATCGCGTCGAGTCTTATTTGCAGTTAGAGAAATGCATATCTCAAATTTGATTTCATCTTCAAATTATGTCTTAATTAGTATTTTTTTTATCACGAGTGTGTCTTATTCAATTTTGAATCGCTTGTTTCTCCGATCACAAATCAGACTTGACAAGATGAAAGTTTACTTGAATATATACAACTGGATGGTTTGCGACGATAAAAAACTAATTACGATTTTGCCGAGCGTAGTCGAAGTTATTGCAAAAAATTATCTACATATAATCCAACTCAGCGATTAAATTATTAATATTTTTATTAATAACAATTGATTATAATGACCGATGTTGCTAACATCGATCTTTTGACTTTTTCTAAAAGCACGATTTTGACAACACCGTGTTTTTTTATTTTTCGAACTTTCACAATAATCTTTCTTCCTATTTATAATTTATTTATTAAATTTATAATATTATAAAATCCGGAAAATGAAGCACCAAAACTAGCCTTCTATTCCCAAGAATATGACTTCAAAGATATATGAATGATGTTATGAAGCCAGTTTCTTTTCGCTTCATAACTGAAAATTATATGTATGAAAAAAAATCTGAGGATGAGATATATTCTCACAAAATAATATTTTTAATTTTATTATGCAGAATAGTAGGTCAATTTCCATTCGCCTGATGGCTTTAATATAACCTTTACCCTCAATTAATATTCTTCTAAATGCAATTTATTTATTCTCTATTATCTAAATGCAAGTAATTTATTCTCTATTATTATAAATGCAAGTTATTTATTCATTTATTTTGTAGTAAGGCAAAGCCTAAATGGTAAGTCATGCTTCAGCTCATTTTCGACTTTCTAGTGAATATCAACTGTGTAATAAAGTGGAAACCGGCTACCGACTTGGTGACAAAAACAATTTTTTTGTGTAAGAAATCATGGCTTCTAAATCTAGATGGTGTATCATAGAGATTTAAAATTGATCAACTTGCCTCATTTCATCTACAGAAAAATTGTATAAGCGCATATAAATGGAAAACATGTCAATCTATCATAAAAAACCCAGCTTGTAACTTTCAATCTATCGTATTAATGTAAATTGTTATTTTGGAATATTAACTTAATTATGAATGTAAACAGGGGCAGATTCAGGATTTTCGTCAGGGGGGCAAGATTTATAATTTTTTTTCAGGAGGGGCAAAATTACACAGATTTTCAAATATACATAGTTATTTCGCAAAAAAAATTGACAAATCGCACGAATACACTAGATTATTTTGCAAATTTTTTTTCCGGGGGGGGCGCTTGCCCCCCCTGGATACACATACATCCGCCCTTGAATGTAAATTTTTATTTTGAAATATTAACTTAATATGATAAGTTCACTGGACTTCCTGTGGAAATCTTTAAAGGGAAAATATAGCAGTCTAATCAGCGTGCATGTGTTGCTATGTTTAACAAATAAATAGATTTATTAATCAGATAAATTATCCCGCCCAATCATTATAACTAAGATTCTCGATACACATTTGCAAATCACATTAGACGATGGTTATTACTTTTTAATTATAATCATTAAACAGACAATTTTATATAGAGTAAATAAAATGTCATTCCCCTTCACCCATCCTTCTTACGCACCCTCCACATAAGAACAAAAAAATTCTCTCGATCCCGCCTCGTTCCGCCTTGTCCCATCTCGCCTCTCTCGCTTCTTATTTCTCTCAATTTCCAAAACAAACCCCGTCACCTCGTCATAGGTCTCTGCCTTCTTGCATCTCTCGCCTCATTTCTCTCAATCTGGTGCCGCGCGACACAATTTCGCATGGATCAAACGCTCATAAATTAATGCGTTGTAAGCAACGAACAACCATGATTTTATTCGAGGGGTCTGCATTTTTAAAGTTTATTTGCACGAATCTTAACGCAATTGATTTGTCCAGATCCTATGTGCGTCATGTGCCGCGTCTGAACTCAGTTTTGAACAGCTTTAGTATCTCATCACAGTCTTCAATAAAATTTGATCCAACAGTTAAAGTTAAATTGTTACAATTATAGAAATAAACCGTTGTCTGATCTCGTCTCATACATATTTTTATCATGAAAAATATTTTGTAGTTGCTATCGATATCGATGTTATTATGCATATTATTTTGTACTACTATAAAAAAAATAATATGCATAACTATTTTAGTAAAATGATAACAGACATAATAACTTAAATAATGTGCGTAATAACTCAAACAAACTCAGAATAATGTTATTATGATATCTATTTATCAGCTCATTTTATTATAAATTTATAAATGATTTTTGGATTTACGAAACTACAGTATATCACACCACTTTGACGTCATAAATAATCTTTCTTTCTTTAATCGAATGAGCCGATGACATGAGAATTAGATCTTGTGCTGCGCGGTATGGGTCGCGCATGAGATCTAGATCATTCAATTGCATCAAGATTTGTGCAAATTAAACTTAAAAAATACGAACTCTCTGAATCAAATCCACAACGTTGATTCCGTGGCGCGCGGCACCTGATAAGCTCCCTTTCGCCCGATGACCTGAGGCTGAGATCGATCTGGCCCATGCTCCGTCTCTCATCGTCGTGGCCTTCCCATTCTTTGCCCCCAGCTCGTCGCACCCGCTCCTTCACTCAAAATCGACGTTCCTTACAAAGGAGCAGCAGCCTCCTCCTCTCCTATAGAACCCGAGGCAATACTCATCTCTCTTTCTCTCTCGAAAGCCTGCTCCTGTGTTGAGATCTAAAAACTGATAACAGAGAAGAGAAAGAAAAAAAAAGAAGAGGGGGGAGTTGACCGGCGTGGTAGAGGCCGAGCAAATCTAACCCTAGCACGGCCTTCCTTGATTGCATTACTGGTACTTGATTTCGTGCCTTTTCTTTTATTTCCTGTGAGGTACACTTGGGCTTTAGGGTTCCGATCACTATTAGTATTAGCTAGTACCTTGGATTCTGATGGATGCATCGGTGCCGCGATTGCAACTGGTTGTTTCTTTGCTTATCCGGCACTTGTACTGTGTGCTTTCTTCTGAGCGTTGTGGCTTGTTACTGTATTGCTAGTTTTCTTTTTTGTGTATTGATGCTGTGACTGTTGGCACCATTTCTGAAACTGTGTGTGCGTGAGTGTGACGTGCCAGTGCTTGTAACTGTGTTATTTTGCGATATGGGGATTGATCTGTTGTTTAGACACGATTCTGGCATGAATTATTTGGGTCAAGGGCTGATTAGCTAATACAATCAGATATTTTTATTTTTGCATGCTGTGACCTTTGCTAGAGGCAACTTTATTTAATTGCACTTTTTTGCTGTTTTTCCTTTATTTCACAGGTTTTCTATAGTTGAAGTAATGTCAAATGTGATAAAAAAGTTTTTCATCACGTCTATGGCTATGTGGATGGCCCCCATTGCCATACTTTATGGTTTCTACTATGGCTATATTCCAGGTACTTTACATTCTTCCATTACATTTTCTCTTTCTATTTTGTAATAATTTTACTAATTCACATTTGTTGAAATATTTCTCTTGGGTTTCGAATGTTTTTGTTAGTTCCTCTTATATATCACGTATGTTGTTGTAATGTCTAATACGCATCCTGTTAAAGCAAAATAAACTGCTTACGGCGTTCTTTCTGATTCTGAGGGGTGTGTTGTTGGTCTCGTCGGTACCACTGGATATAAGAACCTAGAATCCTGATGGCTGGTGATAGTATGAGTATGAAAATGGCACCAGATTCAGGAAAATATCTGACTGGTCTTAATACTATTATGTTGAGTATGATACCGTGATCAGACTTAAACTCAGTTTCACAACTTGGTAAGGTTTGCACATACTGAAATAACAGGAAAAAGCGGAAACAGTTTTAACAATATGTGATTAAGGGATTTGGATCTGCTGCCATTGGGAGTAATGGCAGCAACCTGCCATTATATCTGTGACAGGTGGGTCTCACGTAATAATACACCCTGCATCAAATCTGAGCCACCCAAATTAAATCCGACTGCTGTGATTTATTATGGCAAGTTGTTGCCATCACAACTATGGCAGCAGATACGGACCTGTAATTAAGGAGAGTGAGATGAGAAAAGGAGCTATATATAGGCACTTTTGGATTTGTTTAGCCTTTCTTTTAAAAATACATTATTTACGTATTAACAACAGGTGCGAGTCAGCTGTCAGCCGAGAACAAGACCTTAATTAGTGGGTTTATTGCGGTTATATCTGTTAATGTGGTCATCGGGTTTTACATCTGCATGGCATTGAAGGAGTCTCCGACTAGTACTGATCCTCAGCCCGACCCAAGATTCCTTGCCGAAGCCAAAGCCAGCATCAGTCAATCAGAAACTGCTGCTTCTTCATCCAGTGGTGTTGACCAGACCAGTGGAAAAGATGTTGATCAAAGCAAAGGAAAAATGGAGTGACAATCAGGTTCAGTTTATTTGCAGTTATCCTTTTTTTTCTCTCTTTCTCTTTTTCCCTGTTATTTCACTTAGTTTGTTTAATAAAGCAGTACTAGTTTTAATCAGTGAATGCAGCACTAGTGGAATAATGGTGTTAAATCCAGCTTTTTGTTAAAAAAAAGAAAGCTGATGATGTGTCACAAGAAGTTTTGGATGTAATAGAAAAAGTCAAAAAAGATCATTATCTTTCAAGCATTATAGTGAATTAAAATTTAAAGGGGATAGCAAAATTTTTGAGGGATCTAAGTAGTATCTTATTATTCTTTTGTTGAAGTCTTGAACATGGAAGAGTATTTTAGTGTCTATTGGAATCAGGACACATGTTAATCACTTAATGAAAGGCTTGTTTTGAAATCAACCTCTCCTATTTCCTTGAGATAATGGACTTGCTATTTCGGCCATTTGAAGATGATTTTGTAAACAATTTTTTTATTTTATTTTCACCTCATTGAAGATTTCTCTAAAGAAAAGAGTCCAGCGCACAATGTGATTTTCATAGTTGCTGAAATAAACGAATACAGATTCTCTAAGGCTGTGCTTCCCGTTTTAAGAGAAATGAATAAATTGGAACGAAAATGGGTGAGAGATGAATTTGATTACACCTCAAATTAGAAGGTTATAAATTTGTCAGGAATGAAAATCGTGAGCAAGTCCTTTCCCTACTTAACCTTCCCCTCTCTCTCGTTACCATTTTCTGGAGCACAGCTTAAAGAAAAGAGTTAATGTGATTTCCGAAAAAAGATAGAAGAAACATATTTAGTACAAGTAGATGCTGCACGATCATGAAACTTTTTTTTGAGAAAAAGTGGGGGTACCACCTGTTTCATTGAAACAAAATCTCTAGTACAAAATATGTTCTCTTAGAAGAGCTTCAGAGTATTTTCTTGTACCTACACATGGTACCAACATGGTACATACTTATCCAAAAACTTGACATCCCTACATCAAAGAACTTGTGATATTACCTAATGTTTTAATTGTCACAAAACAAATGTATCTACCTCATTACAACAAAATACCAAAATAGAACTTATCGAAACTTAATAACTCATTTAACATTCAAGATACAGGACGCTTCCAGACAAAGGCCTTGTTGGTATTTCCTTTCCCCATTGGTCCACACGCTCCATCGTTTCCATCAGACTTTCTTTGCCTGGTGTATGTCTTGACAAATCATTAACATCCTGAGAAATAATCAAATTGAGTCTAAGAAAAAAAGAATTGCATTATGTTTACACCAATAGTCTAAAATATTACTAATTTGTATTGCTAAACTCTTAACAGACTTTGGGGGCTTGTAAAACCCGCAAAATTTTGAACATATTAAATAACAAAGTTATTAAATAAATTCTTTTATTTATAACAAAAAAATTCGACTTTAAATCAAGCTACCCTTAATTATAATTTTAATAAGAAACATATTAAATAAGAACTTAAACAAAAATCACGATCTTAAAACAATTCTTTAAAAATAAAATTTATCAAAAACTCTTCCCAAATATGGTGTGAATTTAAATGTAAAAGATGGTTAAATTAAATTAGTAAAACAAATGATGTATATAAATAAACATTCAATAAAATTTACTTTTGTAAATAAATTAAAACCAAAATTAATCCTTGTAATAAATAAGAAAACAAATAAATAAGTATGTATAATTAGGTTACTAATCCAAGTTTTATCTTTATTTGAACAAAATACATGTATAGATAAGTTACAAAATAATTAGAAAATTTTCAACTATACAATGATCACATAATTCTACTAGTTTTTAAGCCAACTAATTAACTATTTTAACTTACACAATTCTTTGGAATACGTATAACGAGTCATACAACCCGTCTCAAGGTTAATTTTATTAGCAGCACGACCAGTCGCACCATCGTGACCTCAATAGACCCAAAAATATCCTTTATAAACCCTTAGAATAACTTAGAAACTCATGCTGCCACCCTACATGACCCAGTGGGTCAGGATTTTTTCTTGCAGCAAGTAGACACACGAGAAGACACACGTAGGCGGCTGCAGACGCGATCCCATCGACCCCTTGAACAGCCTATCTCGATCCCATGTGCCTAAAGACCCTGAAATGAGTCATGACCGGCCCAGACGGGTCGCCTTGCACTTGGGAACAAACACGCACACG
>CAXKVX010000634.1:0-152403 GCA_964058865.1 Eleocharis quinqueflora | reverse complement strand
AAATTTAGGAGCGCAGGGAGTACCGGTCCTCTCACTCCAGTCAGTTTCGACAGTAGTAGCTTTTTCAGACATGGTTTCCATATTTAAACTATAAATCACTCGTTGTCTTTAATTTCTCCTCAGAGAAGATATTAAAACAGCAAACCCCAGTTCCCTCTCTGACAATATACTTATCTCTCTTTATCAAAACTTGTGACAAACTCCATGGCCGGGGATAAAGAAGAAGACCCACATAGAGCCAGAGGCTCCTTGTCGCCTCCTTATAAACAGCCACGCTTCTCATCAGAAAACAATGGAGGTACTGCCTTTCTCCTTTTTTCATTCTTCCAAGTAAAAGTTCAGAAATAACAGAGCTAATCGAGTATCTCTTTTTCTGGTACGTTCATGCTAAAGGTGCAGTAACCATGGCGGTTCCTTCTCCATTAACTCTGGGTTTGAGGTTGGAGCTTGGAAATGGAAATGGAAATGTGAATGCTGCCGTGAAACCGGCCTTTACGTTTATGCAGTTACAAGAGCTGGAGCACCAAGCTCTAATATACAAGTACATGTCAGCGGGTGTGCCGGTTCCTGTCCATCTAGTTCTTCCCATTTGGAAGAGTGTCGCAGCTTCCTCTTTCGGCCCGCATCATTATCCCTCACGTAAAACCCTCTTACCTTAATTTACATTGCATATCGGTTCTATTTCTTCCTTCTTAATTTCAGCTCCACTTCTTTAATTAACCAATCCAGTAACTTGTTTTGTACGGTAACAGTGGTGGGGCTAGGAAGTCTCTGCTTTGACTACAGGAATAGTATGGAGCCAGAGCCGGGACGATGTCGCAGGACCGATGGCAAGAAATGGAGGTGCTCTCGAGATGTCGTCCCCGGACAGAAATACTGCGAGCGTCACGTACACCGCGGTCGCAGTCGTTCAAGAAAGCCTGTGGAAGGTGCAGGCGCAGCCTCCTCTACTGCTTATGTTCATGCCAGTTCAAACCCAAGTCATCAGGTACAACCCAAAGATAATGACACTCAGGTGCCAGTTGCTGCTGTTGAAGCTGCTTCTATTCATTTCCTAGCTAGAGAAAATAGCAACAGCACCACCACTGACCGTGTTTCACCTCCTAGACTAGGATTCTCTCCTACCAGTATCTTACACAATGCTGGGGCTTGTAGAACAGGGCAAGTTATTTAGATTTACTATTTAGTGTGCTGTATAATTTGTTTATTTTGAAGTTCTTTTTGACTGAAAAAACTGTTATCTTATTAGTTTAGGGGTTGTTAATGTTTGGTTGTTTCATATTTTGACTGTGTAAGTCAGGTTCTGGCCTGTGTTTTGGAATTGGAATCCAGCAAGTTCTATTTGTGTTATTTTGTCCCATTTTTTGGGGAAAACAATTGGGTTGATTGGATCTCTCAATCAAATCAGTTCTCTGGTATCCTCTGTAGAAGCATGCAGCAAAATTCTACATTTAGCATGAGGTTGGATATATTATTGGTATTTGCTTGGTTGGCTTTCTAACGGTTGTGTCCGATCATGTTTTTTTGTTTGGACTTTGGTGTCTAGCTTGGCATGTTGTGTTGTTGTGGATCTGTGACTGTGAGATGAATGGCTGAATGCGCATGCCCAATAATTTACAGCACGGGACTTGTCAGAAAATGTGGGGCCAATAGCATGCGTGTGTAGCTCGTTTACTGTATGCTAGCTGTTTTCCAACTTGAGAATCAAATTTAGATAAAGCATTTTGTACATATGAATATGATATAACGAGATAAGTGTTGCGAAAATGAAACGTTAGTAGGAAAATAAATCTCACTTCGATGTCTTTTCATAAATGTCTTTTCATATAAAAAATAATTTCGTTATTATTTATGTTTTTTCTGTAATAAATTTTTTTTTCTGAAAAAAGATTTCAAAAAAAAATTTGAACAGTAAAAATATTGTTCTCTTCAACAACAAAAACACTATTTCTTGACACTAGATTCTACATTACTATAGATTTATAGTGTCAAATATGAGACAATGATATATTTCTAGATATGTTATGACTTCTCGTCAATCTATCTATTATTCTACTTCATGATATATGCACTTTTTTTTTCAATGAAACTGAATATATTAATCAATCAAAACAACATTTTAGTTTACATTTCTATAGTCTTCAAAATAAAGCATATGTAAATCATTTCTAGGACTATCTACTATTCTCAGTACATTTGTATGGTTTAATGCTTCCTTTGCTAAAAAATCAGCACATTTGTTTGCTTCCCTTGAGATGGCTTGGATGGTCACTTCCCAATCGCCTTGCTGCATCAATTCTAAAATTTCAGCCACTAGTTGTTTTACACTACTCCTTGTGTCATTTGCCTGTGCTTCCTCAATCGCTTGTATGATCTCACTTGCGTCACATTCGACTATTAATTTGTGTATCCTTGCTTCCCATGCTACTTGCAAACCTTTGAGAACTGCCCATAGCTCTCCTGATACATTGCTGCATATCCTCAAATATTGTGAAAATCCCCTGATCCATTGCCCCTTCTCATCTCGGATTACCCCTCCTATTGTTGCCTTGCTCATTATCCTGCAAACTGCCCCATCTGTATTCAGTTTCATCCACCCGTCTGGAGGTCTTTTCCACCTTCATGTACAGTCTGTTCCATCTCCTCTTGCTGAATTGAATCTCAGGCCATTTGCAATCGTATTTTCCTGTACCAGTCTTTTAATTGCCTATACCGGGTCTCCCTGCTCATACTCATCACTTTGGAATATTTTGTTATTGTGCATCTTCCACAGATACCACATGGTGAATGCTGCTGTGCTCATCTAATGTTTTTCTTCACCTGTTGCAAAGTTCTCCGATAGTATGGTCATTAACCAACTTTGTAAATCACCTCTAAAGAATTGCTCATACTTGCAAGGTTTGATCAGCATTTGCCAAATAGCACTTGCCATTGTACAGTCTCGTAGCAGGTGTATGATGCTCTCTTCTTCAACTTCACACATGGGACATGTCCCAATTTCAGTTAAACTCGTCTTCACTCGTCTTGTGTTTGTCATCAATGCCTCATGTTTAACAAGCCAAATGAATGTACGGACTCTTTGTGTTGTAGGTAGTCTCCATATTCTCATCCAAGTAGCGTCTTCTCGACTTTAAGTGCTCCTCACCATTTTATATGCTGATCTTGTGGAGTACTTGCCATTGGTCGTACCGTTCCATATGATATTGTCTATCCCTGTTGTTGTTGTTGTTGTTGTTGTTTTTGGTGGTATTGAGTAGTAAATTCTTTGTTGTATTTCAATTGGCAAGTGTTGCACCATCGCTTCATCCCATTTTCCCCTGACATCCACAAAATATGCCACAGATACATTCGACCATTGTGCCCAGCATTCTGTCGGTACAAGGTTTGAGAGTATTTCTCCTGACTCTACCCAACGGTCATGCCAAAACGATGTCTCTACCATTTATCAGTTTCTTCTTGATGCATTGTAGTGTCTTGTCACAAATTGATATTATCCCTCTCCATTGTGCAGAGTCTGCACCAGTGGTGTAAAACTCGTGAAATTTTTCTGCTATTAAAGACACATCATAAATCATAAAATTTCACTGATTTTATATTTAAGTATACTTAACTATAATGTAGCTATGAATCCGTTAACAGAATTAACATACTAAATTTTTGTTAATCTTACCACTCTTTAACCAATTTCTAACCAATATCTTTTATTTTATTATTCTATTTTATGTAATTTAGGCTTCTAGAATTCTTGTGCATACATCGATTAAAAATTTACTTGCAATAAAATTCATACAATAAAAGTTACTTAACCAAATATTATCTGTTTCAATAATCAAAGAAAACTAATGAATAAGTCAGTTGAAACGATAATAGAAGGTATACTGAAGACCTATGAACTATCGAATTTTTCTAATTATAAGAACCTAAATAAATTAATCTATGCATGTACATGTTTAACTTTGGTAAAGGAAAGGTAACACCTACGTTAGGACAAAATAAATATGCCGTGACGCCGATTGACGAAATACTCGAACCCTTCTCTCTTTTAGGCAGCCTACAACACGATCTGCTGCACAATCCAAGCCACAAATGAACCAATCGTTTAATAATAACCCAACAAATCCCCAAACGTTCGTGTGCGACCGAACTAGACCCAACAGGTCGGTTTGGATTCAATCAACCGCAGGCCGCATCAAAAGGGGGGCACAGTTGAGTTACACGAGATCCGGGTCGACCAAATCGAGGGAATCTCGATTTTTCCTCCCTGTCGCGCGTCCCCCTAGACAAATTAATGCCTCAATGGGGCCCACTGACACTCTCTCTCCCTGACTTCCTTCCCTTTTTCTTTCCTTCCCGAGGTCCTCTCTCCTTTCTTTTATTTTTTCTTTTCTCCCCTCTTTCCCCGTTACTCTCCTTTCTCCCTCTCTGTACTTCACTTTTCTCCCTTGTCACCTCGGTCACATCGCCTTTTCCCCATTTCTTTCTTTTCCTTGCCCTTTTCTCTGATACGCAACCCTCTCCTGTGCTCCTGTTCCTTGCTGTCTCGGCTCACCCTTGTGCTCTCTCCCCTTGCTGTGTTACTGTGCGTGGCACATCACCATTAAGAAGAAAGGGAGATTTGGTCTCCATCTTTGACCTACTGTTCGAAATACTCGAGTACCTGTACACCCACTAGTTGGCCACGACCTTACCCCCCTCCGCGCCTATTTAATACCTGCCTACCGCCACTACTCCCTCTCTTGCTGAATTTGAAACAGTTTCTCATGTGTTGAGATATAGCTTTAAAAATACAGAGCGATTTAGACGGTAACTCGTGATAAGCGATTGAACGGTTGAGGCAAAGAGGGGAGGTGGTAGGAGCCAGCGACAAGGTATTGTGTACCTAGCCCTGATTCACTTCGGTGGCCTTCACCCTTCTCGTTCTGATAAATGATCAGAAACTCATTTTGTTAAACACTTGACCTTGCCATGCTATTGCTTGAGTTCTTATGTGAATTGTTGGTTTTGTGATTCTTTTACTGTTGTTGCTTGATCTGTGATTGGGTAATGGAAATCTACGGATAATTTCTGCGATTATTTTTTTTGTATTAGCTTGACCTATGCAACGGGACAGGGTTCAGAAACGGGTATGACAATTGATCCGTGTTTGAATTTTTGTTCATGGGGTGCCTGAATTGAACTGTGTTTGACTTGTGGGGTGTAATGTCACGATTGGGCTAATCTGGCACCCTTTTGATAAACCTGTTAGTGTATTTTACTGGTACTAATTTGGGCGTGGGTTATTGTTACGGGTGATGACTGAACCACTGGTAAGCCACAACCAACCATGGCCATCGAGCCAGCTCTATTCCATGTGTACCAGGGTACTGGTATGGCCAGAACTAGTACTCCAATGTGTTTCTGCTGTTGCTGGGATTGATTTCTTGTTTTTGCTGTGTCGTGAGTGAATGGGCCCAGAGTGGTGCCTGGGCCCAGTGAGTTACGGTTTAGTATTGAACATGCATGTTGGGCCTTTTCTGAACTCACCAAACTAAGGAATTTTGAAATGGGCCGATTTTTAATAAAAGAGGATGAAGAGATTTAATAATAATTCTTAGGCCTTTGGGCTTCGTGGCCCATGAGACCTCTGCTGGAAATAAATTAAATAACAAATGGGCTTTCAGCCATTGAGCCTTAAATAGACCCAACAGATACTACACGGCTATATTAATGACCCGAAATAAATAAAAGAGAACAGTTCTAGGTGTTTTTGGGCTTGGGCCCTATTTGGGACCGAGTTGGGTAAAATAACAGATATTATACAAATGGTGGCCCTACCCATAATACTTAGTAGCCGGACCCGAGGATAAAAGGGCCGATGAAGGTATAATTGGGAGATGACGATTAAAAGTCTGTGCAGCACGAGCTACGGCTATGACGCACGAGTACGGACTTCTGATCCCACATGATTAACACCTAAACCAATAATTAATTAAAAATCACGCACTACAAACAAAATTGGGCTAAGTATGATATTTTATGTATTAGTATATATTGATCAATTTCTCTATATCATATTAAGTACAAGACACATCTATTTACATCTAAAATATAACACACACTATGTGACTTAGTAAAAATTAAAATAAAATAATGTATATTCATCAATATCCCTATAAGCACATATATTTAATAGAATATTATATTTAATAGAATATTTTATGTCCTTCTTTGCTTAGTTTAATTAAAAGTCCAAGTTAAAAATGGTTGGATTTATAACATGCTTTCATCGTGTTGTTTCTTTATTGATGTTCTGTAGAATATCGACATGACGACCAAAAATTTACGAAGTTAGTAATACACATGGACTAAACATGAATGAAGTAAAGTAATAAAAACGTGTAACTCTCACACTCACCCTGCAGCAAGGACACTGCATGGGGAATTGACTAAGTAAGAATAACAGCTAAATTAAATTAGGAGCATCAAGGACGTCTCAACGCATAGATCTTGTTTTCTGATTTACCCCTAGTAGATCACACACAAATTCACATATAACTGATTAAACCCCATCGTCAAAATAGGAGAATTAGCCAACTCATATCCACTCGCGAGTGACGAGGTTGCTGCTGACGACGTCGCTGCTGACACAGGCGCGAACGGATCAGAGTCACCCCCGGAGTAGAGTCTGCTCTGCGTTTCTCTCCATATCTCCCAGGTGTGGTTCCTGGGGTTTATATCCCTTTCTTTTATAACTAGGACCTACCAAACTTGCCCAAACTGAACTGTGGTACCACATTACCAAACAATCAATAATCAGGCCTGTAGAGCTTGAACTATCATAATTGCATACCGTTAACTGCACCTTAAATGAGACCAACCTGCATTGCATGTCATCTGCACTTCATGATTGCATGTAAGATCCGATATACGGGTCGTATAGGTTATTAGAATACTTATAGGTAGAATGCGTATTCAATATTATATGTACTTCGTCGGGAGTGATGAGAGTCGGGTCGGTGAGATTTAGATTGGGTGTAGTCTGGAGGCATCGTGATGGTTGGATTACGTACGCAAGCTCAACGCCCGTGGGATCCACTCGTCGGGATGTCTTTAAGGACATTCGATCACTTCTCACCAACGATGTCCATCATTTGATGGCTCGTAGTGCCAGATAGAGAGTTTTTCTTTTCAATATCCTGACTAGTATCTAGTACTATAATATTATCCTCAATTAAGTGATTAAGGTTCGGTTTCTCAGTTTAGAGTATGCGTGTCATATGTGACGTATTGGAGCTATTTCGTTATATATATATATTTTCTATTTAGCCGATATTTCGGGATCTCCTAATATTCGAAGGACTTCCTCCTTTGGCCCCTAGTTGATACAGAAAATGTCTGGGGCTCCCCTTGGCTTTAACTAGTACAGGGAGTTCCCTTTTATTATATTTTTTTCAAACGTGTAGTCGGTTCCTTATTTCCATATGACGGTTGAGACTGAGTGTTTTCTTTGTAATCTTTTCTGTTGTGAGGGTAGGCATCTCGGTTCGCTGTTTGACCGAGTGTGTGCTTTTCGTAGCTGATCTGCTTTACCAGGGTGTTTCGTTCTGGAAACTCAGAATTCGTTTTAGGTTACGAGGGCTGCTGTATAGTGCCCCACGCCCAAGGGGCGAATCCTGATGTCCTACAACCGGGATTTTAATTCGAACATTTTGTTCATTTGACTGGGAGCTTGATATCTTCTTATATTATTTATAGTATATTATTACTCCTCATACAACTTTTGGGTTTATTTTCGTATCGTCTCTTTTGATTAGGTTAAAATAATTAAATGGAATTATGGATCACTTATAACATTAGGTTTAATAACTTAAATTGTAAGATAAGTTCTTTAAAAATGTAATTTGGTCCAACCCGAATCGGATATAAACCCAAAGGCTGGACCTTAATCCACACTGAGATTTTTATCTCACGTTCCACGGTTGGTTGTGGAGTCCAGGTAAGGAGCAGGAGCTATTTTGAATTCCAAGAGGAGAGCGCTAGGATGGAGTCCCGGTGCCTTCCGTTTGTAGACCTTCAGTCTGATTTCTTTCTTTTATTTCGTTTGATTAGGAGTAGTTTGTAGTAGGTTAGCGAGGATCGGTCTCATGTCCTTTGGTGAGACCGATCTCTTTGTATGTATTTTATATTTCTTTAGCTTCTGCTGTAAATTTTGTAAAAGGGCACCGTTATATATATATATATATATATATATATATTTGGATGTTGGATGTTCATGTATTGTGTTCACTGTGTGTGCTGTTCCTCTATTTATATAAAATTTGTTAAGATCACCTCGTTTCTATAATATTAAATAAAGCCTTCCGTGTACTTGTAAACAAGTGCACGTGGCGGGAATAACACCCTTAAGCTACTTAATATTCTGAGGTGTGACAAGTGGCCCTCATTTATTCAGGTTCATCTTCTTTCACATATTTGGCTCGCAGCACTTGGGCCCACAGGGGCTTGTTTTCCTTCAAAAACCGCCATAGTAACTTCATTAATAGAAGGTCATTTTGGTTTCGAGATGTTCTAAACCCCAATCCCCCCTCTTCCTTCGGTTTACACACTTTATCCCATGCTACTAAGTGAGTTTTCCTCTCTTCTCCCGAGCATCCCCAGATAAACCTCCTAATCTTTTGATCAATTCTGTCACAGATACCAGCATTGAGTTTGAATGATTGCATCACAAAATTGGGTAAGGCCGCTAGAATTGATTTAGCCAATGTTACCCTTCCAGCTAGTGCTAATTTTCTGACTTTCCACCCACTCAATCTCTTATCTAGTTTCACTAGAATTTCCTCATTATGTGCTGTAGTGCGTCTCCCTTGACTCAATTGCATTCCCAGATATGTGCCAAGGCTCGTAGTCTGATGAAAGCCCAACACACTGGTTATCTTTCTCTTTGTTGCACCCTCTGTATTAGCCGAAAATAACACCCTTGTTTTGTTTGCGCTAATTTTCTGTCCCGAAGCCTCACAAAATTCATCAAGGGTCTGCTTCATGAGGTTAGCTTGCTGTACTGATGCTTCCCCCAAGATGAGCATATCATCCACAAACAAAAGATGGGACAATTCTAGCCCCTTTGTTTTAAGCATCACCGGCCTCCATTCTTTTTGTCTCACCAGACTGCAAATTTTTTGGGCTAGTCTTTCCACACACAAAACAAACAAATATGGGGAGAGAGGGTCGCCCTGACGGATACCTCTCTCATGTGAGAAGTTGTCTGTTCTTTCCCCGTTAATGATTATTCTTAGTCGGGCTGTGGTGACACATTTCATAATAATTTCCACCATCTTTCTTGGCAAACCCACGTCTACCAGTGTTTCATGGATGAAATCCCATTTGATTCGATCGTATGCTTTTTCCAAGTCCACCTTGATGACCATGAACTTTCTGCCTCTTCTCTTTGTATGAAACGAATGCACAACCTCTTGTGCAATGAGTATGTTATCCACTATCTGTCTCCCTGGGACGAAACTTGTCTGTTCTTCCCCAATAAGGTCTGGTAGCAACAATTTCAGTCTTTGCACTATTATCTTCGTAATGAACTTGTAAGTTGAATTACAAAGTCCAATTGGTCTAAAATCTTGTATCCTCTTTGGTGGTGTTACCTTTGGGATTAGGCATAATAGTGTATCATTTGTTTCTTCCACATCTGCTTTGCCTTCAAATATATCAGTGATCCATGTAACTAGGTTGGTTTTTATAATCGACCATTGTTTTTGATAGAAAATTGGCTGGACCCCGTCCGGACCTGGTGCTTTCAAGGCACCACTGGTGAAAACTGCCTTTTTAACTTCATTCTCACATACTTTGTCTCTGATTCTTGCAAGCATGGCTTCTGATATGGGTGGAAATGCGCCTGACATATAGTGGGTTGTGTGTTCCTCCTGATGTTCCATACTGAATAAATCATTGTAGTAATCATAGGCTAGTTTTTTGATCTCTTCAGTATGAGATACTATTTCTCCCATATGTGTACAAAGAGATTTAATCACTTGTTTTCTCCTTGTTGCTTTTGTCACGTCGTGGAAATATTTTGTGTTTCGATCTCCCTCCTGAATCTACTTACACCTCGACTTTTGTCTCCAAAGCACTTCTTCTTGTTCCAGCACCACACTCGGCTCTTCTTGCAGTTGTTTCTCCAGGGATACAAGGAATTGAGAATGTCTTCGTGCAAGAGCCTCTTGGATGCACTTTATATTAAGAAATTGTTGGAATATTTTATTTTATTACATGATCTAGTGATTAAGCAATGAAGGTAAAAAAAAACTTTCCGAGGTGCATTCGGTTTTCAATCATTTTTGTTTCTTGAATTTTCAATAACAATGACTTTGTAATTTGTGAAGTTTGTTACATCATCAATAATTGTGCAATTAAATTAATTTTACATTAATAATAATGCAAATAAATTAAATATGATTCATAACATAATTAGTCAAATAACTTTTGTAGTTAATCTTGCAAACTCTTTAAACTCGTCTTAGAGCATCTCTATCCGACAAGCAATTAATTTGCTAAATCTCACGTATATTTCTAAAATATTATATCATCTTTTACAAGTAAATATTAGCATCTTCATTCATGTAATTGCGAATTATTTTTTCTCTTTATTAATTAAACATGTAATGTCTGCAAATTAGATATTGCAAGAATGAAAACACACGAACTTAATATGCAAAAATTGCAATTTAGTGAAGCAGCAAATATATAAAATTTTTCTATTTGCATGGATCAAGATACTCCCAATTTATAATGAAAGATAAAATATGGAGAAAATAAAAAGTGGAAAAGGTTTGAAATGCAAATAACATATCACTACAAAAGTACAAATAAAAAATATATATATTGTTTGTAAGTTCATTTGACATAGACGTGTGAAAATAAATTATAAAATTAATTAATTACGATGAATTCCCAACTTCTCACTTCTTTGGATCCTGTGAACCTTTTTTTGACAAGTTGGATCTTGACGTTTCTAACTTCCACTACTTCATAAATCATAACGACGCAATAAGTTATAATGATATGTATTTACTATTGATTGCTCAATTTAAGTACAAAATGAAAATAATATTCTTAGTAATTTATAGTATATTATTTGAAATATTTAAAATTTAATGGCTTTTCAATTTGTATTAGTAAAATTCTTTAGGAAAATACAGGCTCTTATAAATATTTGCATTGCATAAGATGTTTGCTACTTTATTTTTTATATGTTTTTAATTATTTATGCTTTAGCTTCTTCTATAGGAATATAGTTTCATGAATAAGTCAACAAAATATTTCTAAACATGCATGAACAATAATAGCGAACATTACTCGTTAATCTGAAGCGGAGTCAAAATTTTAGATTAAGAGTTGCCAAAATTTAAAATTACTCTCTATTTTCACTAAAATTTTATTAGAGATTGTCAATCTGTAAATAACATACTAATATATTCTTATAATTATACTAACTAACTCGCTTCTGAAAAATATCGAAGAATACCAGACAACCAGCACCCCTAGCTCCGTCATGTGTAATATATTATCATTAATTAAAGTTAGGCATGGATATCATGGATATCGTAGTTTAAACCAAGATAAATATATCAAGGACGTTCCAATCATTTCATACTTGTAATTAACGAAAGTATAGTGATAAATAAAATATCCTGAAAGTCATTGTCAATGATTGCTTTGACGGGGGAGGTGGGTAATTGTTAAATCAGCGTGGCTAAAATAATATGGATAGTACACTTCATTTCGTACTATATATATAGATATAGGTCAATAAATTGAGATTTAAGTTGTTCAATAAATTATTCATATGAAAATATTGTAGGAAAAAAAATGGTGATTTTTAGAGCTTTTTTGCTATGTTTTAAATATTTTTTAAAAACAGTCCAGATTTAATACTACAAAAGTGTCATTTCGGGGCTGTTTTTCAAAAATATTTAAAAAATAGAAAGAAAGCTCTAAAAATCACGAAATTTTATTTCCTACAAGATTTTGATATGAAGAATTTATTGAGCAACTTAAATATCAATTTAATGACCAAATTAAATACAAATGACCCCATAGTACGTTATGTGGTGTACTATGCATATTATTTTAGCCATGCTCTTGTTAAATTATTAGTTTGATGGTCAATTTGTGATTTGTCACGTGTCAAAGGGTTGATTAGTGAACCTCTTTTTTCTGATTTTTTTATTACTAGAAATTAAATAAATAAATTATATTTTGATATAAAGAATATTTGAAGTTCGAAAAATAAAAAAGACTGGTGTTATCCATGTCGGTCAAAAAGAAAAAGTTAAATGAACGATATTGTGAATATCGTCCATTTGATTTTTTTTTATTTGAACATATATGTATGCTAGGAGAGAGATTGAAATTTTTGTATGACTGACTTGAAAAAATAAAGAATAACATCTATGATCTGGATTTAAATCTTTGACGATAATGATTCTATTTTCTAATTCACGTTCACATGTCGTATCTGGATGCATGCATTCAAAGAGTACTTAGAAATTTAAATATAACAAAGAGAAATTCTAAGTACATGTGAACGCATGCGTCTAGAT
This sequence comes from Eleocharis quinqueflora, assembly GCA_964058865.1. Taxonomy (NCBI): domain Eukaryota; kingdom Viridiplantae; phylum Streptophyta; class Magnoliopsida; order Poales; family Cyperaceae; genus Eleocharis; species Eleocharis quinqueflora. Next base: position 139,816 of record CAXKVX010000634.1, on the reverse strand, counting down.
AACACATGTCAACGTGAACGTTTAAAAATAGAGTCATTATTATCAAAGATTTGAATACAGAGTCATAGATGTTATTTTTTTTTATTTTTTCAAGTCCGACGGAAAAAATTTAACCTTTTGTACGTGAATATTTCATTATTAAATAATATTAATATTTTAATTCATGAGTTGGCTTGTATTAGGTAAGTTTTTGTAACAACTTCAGCTGCGCTCATCGGGACCATAATTAAGTTTTTTTATTGCCGCAAGTCATCGAGCTGTAGATATTCGAGTCTACCTCCACCGCGTCAAGTTTGATTTGTGATCGGAAAAACGAGCGATTCAAAATTGAATCTGACGCAAGCTCATGATAAAAAATACTAATTAAGACATAAGTTGAAGATGGAGCCAAATTGGAGATGCACATTCCTCCGATCGCAAATCTGACTCGACGCAATAGAAGTAGACTCAAATATCTAAAGCTCGATGGCTTGTGACGATAAAAAAGACTAATTACGGTCCCGACGAACGTAGCTGAAGTTTGTAGAAAAAATGCTAATTATACTTAATATTTTTTCTAACAACTTCAGCTATGTTCGTCGGAATCGTAATTAATTTTTTTATCGTTGCAAGCAATCGACATGTAGATATCTGAGTCTACTTCAATCACGTCGAGTCTGATTTGCGATCGGAGGAATGTGCATCTAAAATTTGGCTTCATCTTCAAGTTATGTCTTAATTAGTAATTTTTTATCATGAGTTTGTTTCATAATCAATTTTGTATCGCTCGTTTCTCCGATCGCAAATTAGACTCAACGCGATGTAAGTAGACTCGGATATCTATAGCTCACTGGCTTACGACGGTAAAAATAAACTATTTACAATATCGACGAGCATAGCCGAAATTGTTACAAAAATTATCTAAATATAACCTACCTCATCAATTAAATTAATAATATTTTTATTAATAAAAAATCAATCAAACCAAGTTGCGTCAACATTCAAACAAAGGGAAAGGCCAGTATTGACAACACCGGTGTTGCCAACTTCGACCTTTTCTATTTTTAAAGCTTTTCAAATAATTTTTATGTCTAAATACAATTAATTAATTTAATTTCTATTATTAAAAAATCGGTTTTTCTTTTTTCCCCAAGTCCTTCCTAATTTTTACAGTTTTTCTTGTCTTGCTGGAGAATTAAAAATTTGATATCCGAGTGCTTTGTAATTTAAAGTTTTAAAACTTGTTTTATTTAAAAAATTTAATATTATTCAAATATACTAAGGTAATAAATAGTATTCTGATAGCATGCATCCCTAGTTTAAATTCCTTATTATGTGTTATACAGTCATGGTCTCGTGTATGTCCGAAGTCTCTCAGATATTTTTGGTCCGGATTTGAGTTTGTGAAATAAGAGTTGAGCTAGTTTGAATACCAACTCGTCTGACTCTTCAGGAGGAACAAAACAAAATAATTTTAGTTACAACTTTACACAATTCAACAAAATTCATTTGGTAGCTCTACATATTGAAAAAATTCCACACTAGTTAATACAGTACAATTCATTCAAACGGCTCATACAAATACAAACATTCTCTGATCCCTGAAAGAGTAAGGGAAGTCAAATTGCTTCACAATAACAAAGAGTAAGAATAATCATATTTCTTCTTCATGTTGGAAATAACCTTGAAAACTGTCTATGATCCCTGAAAGTCTGAAACAAAGAAGAACATAGTACAGATAAGTTACAAAGTCAGTACACAAAACAACAACAATTGATAGAGATCCTTGAATAAAAATTTGGTTTACGTGATATTAGATAAAATCAATAAAAAATAGCTTACAATTAAAGATTGCTGTTGTGAAAAATACATTAAAGTTGTTTATTCATCTAAATGTTTAAGAACATGGTACGTACATTGACAAGAAAATAATTTAACAATCCTTATTTGTCTAAATCCAATGCGATCAGATGCATCTCGCGAAGTCGCCTTTCCTCCTCCGCCTAACTAAGCACCTCGCCTAGTCGCTTTGCCTCCTCCGACTTGATCAGATGCGAGGAAGTAAGAGAGATAGGAAGTAGGAGAGCGGCCAGAGTTTTCTCAAGTTTCAAGGTACCTTGGGTAGCGGCTATGTAAGGAGTTTTTGGGAGAGTGGCTGGAGAGGAGCCAAATAGATAGGACTAAGGAGGTGTACAGTGGTCGAAGAATTCGAGATGGGGAATTAGCCAATTAGGTCACTGGCGAGGGAGAAAAGACTAGCCGTATCCTGCACTTTTTTAACAATATTAAATCACACGACATATATAACTTGTTAACACATCGAGCTGGAGCGTGGCGAGTTGGTAAAAGTTCGAACTAGTCTCGTTAATCATACGAGTCTGCCAGCTCGTCTTGTGAAAGGCTCGAGCTAAAATGAACAAATTGATCACGAGTATATTAGAATGAGATCTTAAGATTAAGAACTAGTGGAGAATCATTTTTAATAATTACAATTTAAACTTTTAAAAATCAATCATCCAACTAAATTCACAAGAAAGCAAATATTAAAAGTGATAGAGCAAATCAAGATAACAAACAAAGTGTAAGTATAATAAAGAGAGAGAGTAAAAAGCAAAGAGTAAAGAGAAAGAGAACACAAGAACACACGATGTAACGTAGTTTGACCTACAAACAAACTAGGCCTACGTCCAAAAAATTTCCGGACCAAATCTTCCTTTCGGGACCGAATTCACTAAACATAAGGGTTTTTACAATTGTGAAATTTATCTTTGGTTTCTTATCACATAAGCAAACCAATCTTGATTCCTAAACTTATACAAGAGACTACACTACTCTACAATGTAAAAAGGTCCGATTGACAACACAATCAAGGACATGGATGCACTACTTGACAACACAATGTAGTGCATGAAAAGGTTAACAAACCTAGCAAGAATAAGTGTTCTAAGATTGACAATTAGATGATTGTAGCTATCCTAAGTCTCTTAGGTTTAGATAGCTGTAGGAGAAGACTTTAGTGTTCTTTCTGATTCTCAAATGTATGCTTGAAAGCTTTGGAGGGTTTTAATTGTCTTCATGATTCGTTTTCCCAAGGTATATATAGGTTGGACACTTCTTGAAGTCTTGAAATCTTGTCCTTGTGTTACAGATTCATGCAACCCGTTACAAAACCTGTTATAACGAGTTGGCAACTTTCCAAATTTGCCCTTCTCTACTTGATTCACTAACTTCTAGGCCTTCTTGAGCAGGAACTCGTTGTGATGGGTTGAAAACCCATTATAACTGGTGAGGAACCGTTGTGACGGGGTTGCATGCGTTATGGTAACGCATGGCTCTGAAATTCCTGTAGAAATCTTCTTTGCTTCAGCACTTCTCCTCTCCAGTCCGTTATGACGGATTGGACACCTGTTGTGACTGGTTGAGCATGCGTTGTGGTAACGCATGGCTCTGAAAACACCCAAATAGCTTGTTTTGGATGTCTATGTGATTCTTTTGACTTGTACGTGAATGTTTGAGCATTTGCATCATGAATATGTACTTGTATAAACCTGCAACTCACCAAAACTCAATTGTATAAGGTTGTTACTGATTTGTTTTGCAAATTATCAAATAAGAAATGAGTTTAATCCAACAAAATTCTTATTGAATCGACCGTGAACAAGCTACGAATTACGAATATTTCTTGCACTCCTACTCTGGATATGATATGGTCTCACGGATTTGCTAGTTGCAGCCGATTACATGTGCAAAAGATCTGGAAGAAAACAACCCAATTTTCATGGGTCATATTAGCCTGTAAAAGAAATTAAGAAGTGTCAACAATATAACAGGCTTATAACAATCACTTATTATTTTGAAAAATCACACAACAGGCTCAGCCCATATCTTACAGAACAATACAGACCACATACTGCTGCGGTCTGCTAGTCTTCTTCGGCGATTGATCGTTTTCTTGCCCTTCCCGCTTCCCTTTTCGAGTCACCAATGGCGACACCGGAGCAGAGCCGGCTGGAGAAGCCCCTTTCTCTGTTCGATCTCCCTCTGGATTTCTTCGATTCCAGCTCCATTCTATTCTCAAATGGATCCTCAACACAACCTTCGATTCCATCTCCCTCTGTCCCTTCCACTTCCTCCGATGATACCCTGACTACCATCGAAGCAAGAGCAAGAGGCGATTCTAGTCGGTCGGATTTGAAAGGAAAAGATCTCCTTACGTCGCGCTGGACCTGTAATACATGCCGCGCTGAGTTCGATTCGCTCTTGGACCAGCGGTCACACTTCAAGTCCGACCTCCATCGCTTAAATGTACTATTTATGCATATTATTTAGTTTTAAACTATGTTGATTTTGAAAATCAGTTCTTATGGAATGATTGAGGTACGTGCTTCACATGGTTGGAAGAAGTTTCATATTCAACCCAGATTGTCTGAATTTTCGTTCTATTGGATTACTATACAGCAAGTAGATTTTAGGATATTATTAGAATATATATCACGTGTTTGCTGAAATTTTTAAGAATTCAACATTTCTGATTATTTAAAAGTGGACAATGCAATTAGATAGCACCTTCTTTGTAGGTGAAACTAAGCATTGCTGGTAAAAAGTGCGTCAAAGAAGAGGATTTGGAAGGACTGGAAAGTGAGAATAGCTCTTTCCTTGAAACACTTGATGTTTCAAGTATATCAGGCTCAGACGATGAGTCCGAGGAGGAATCTGCTCCTGACCAGAGGCTACCAAGGAAAAATAGAGATCTCTTCAAACAAAAGCTTTTTTTCCATCTGAATAATGGAGACGTGGTTTCTGTTTGGCGATGCCTGCTCTTGGATGAAGCTGAAGAGATATCTCAATCTTCTGATGTTAACAAACCTGAGCAGACTGAGTCTACAAAACGTATCGGGCATAATGAGTTAATAAATCGAATAAAACTGTTAATAAGTGAGCCACGAGATAAGACATGTGTAAGGATAGTCTTTTTAGTAAGTGGAGGCCACTTTGCTGGATGTGTATTTGATGGGAAATCTATCTTAGCACATAAAACCTTCCATAGGTATGTTATATGACTATTATACCTTGTTGCTTGTACAGGTTTATGCTAGATGTAAAGGATCGTTGTTGATGATTCACCTTATAATATAATCATGACCAATTAGGGAATGTTCTTATTTTCTAGATATGTTGTAAGAGCAAAAGCGGGAAAGAAACAATCTGCAAAGGATGCGAGTGGTAAGGTTGCCCATTCTGCTGGATCCTCTATTCGTCGGCATAACGAAGCAGCATTGAAAAAGGTGCTGCATATGTGATTGACAACAATTTTTTTATATATTTTCCTCAAAATCAGGCAAGCAATCAGCACGTAAGTTGTAACCCTGTATTATAATTTATAAATGTTCTAAAACTTGCACAGGAAGTACAAGATCTTGTCATTTCATGGAAGCCATACTTTGACATGTGCAAGTGCATTCTGATGCACGCGCCATCGAGCAACAGACAGATGCTTTTTGATGGAGGGAAGATTCAATCTATTATCCAGGGCTGTACTGTACGAAATGTACCACTGACAGTCCGTAGGCCAACATTTAAGGAAGCCAAATGGGTTTATAACCATCTGTCACAGGTTAATTTTGAGATAAAAGAGGATGTTGTGCCTTCTGAGGATAATGAAGGTGTCGCCGGAGAATCAAAAGAAAACAAAAAGAAAGGAGAAAAGTTCCACATCAAAGGAAATGAAATTAAGGATATTTGTTCTATTCCATCTTCCGGTCCTTCTAGTAAGTAAAAATTGTAGGATGTGTACAACTGGTAATCCAGTTTGTCTCATCCCAACTTATTTTGGGTATAGTTTTGTGTGTTTGTGTGATTTTCTGTACCCTTTTTGCTTTCTGCAGCAATGTTTACCTACCTTAAAATATGTATTGGTTTTGGTAAAGTTAGAGAGTCTGCATGGTATCTAATTATAGGAACTAGTTGTAAATTTGTAATAACAAAAATACCTTATTGAGGGCAATGTTATCTGAAAACCAAATAAATCAAAGGTTCAGTTGACCCTCATATGTACTTGCCTACACATAGGTGGTAACTTTGGATAAAAGACTGATTTAGCTTTTGATTTTTTGCTCCTCTTGATTACAAGACCTTTTCGAAATGCATGCAATTCTATTCATTCCCATAATGCTAGAAAGTTCTAATTCCAAAAGAAGTTTTTATTGTTATCATTAAAGAAGATGAGAACTAGAGGCAAAATAAAGAGAAGTATGTTTTTTGGCCCATACATTATTGTACTTGGTGCAACTAGCTATGTTAAATTAGCCATGGTCAACTATCCCACTTGGTTCAAGCAAGAATGGTGACATGGAACTCAGATAATCATGGGTTTCACATGGTGCTTTCATGGTGACAGTGTGATTATGTATCGGTGATGTGGCACGTTTATATAGGTTGCGTGCTTATATGTTACCTTGGTTTAACTAGATACATACAGGCTTGAAGTATGTACAATAGTTCAGGGTGATTGGTTGAACCAAGAAGAGAAAATAACCTATTTGATACAAGTGTGATAGTTCAGTACTTCATGTAGAATAATATCCTTCGCTTAAAAGCAATGTCTATTACCTGAACAAGCAATTCTTGGGTTGGCCATGGTCCTGGCTAGAGAGAAATTGTATTTTATAACAAATTGCCTTTGGCTCCCTGCATAATAGTTTACTTCCATATCGAGCCTCCATACTCCACTTTCTGTCTTTCCAACTTATTCTGCTTTGTTCCATGTAGATCCAGATGTTATCATAAACCAAACTGGCCAGTTAAATGGAAATGAAACAACATTGTTGCATCTGGCGGCAAAATCAGGTGATGCTACAAGGACCTTGGAGCTACTTGAGCAGGGCTTGAATCCATGTATCAGGGATGAAAGAGGCAAAACCCCATACATGTTAGCAACAGATAAGGAGGTCCGAAACACTTTCAGGAGATTTATGGCACTAAACCTTGAGAAATGGGATTGGCATGCTGCAAATGTGCCCAGTGCCCTAACAAAGGAAATGGAAGAATCTCAAACAGAAAAACAGGTAAAGTCCTTTGTGAATGATAATGAGATGTAAATTAACCAACCAGGCGGAGAAGGATAATTGAATCAGTGAAACTCCAATATTCTTGTGAGTTGACTGCTTGGAATCTATCCAGGCGGAGAAGGATGCCAAGAGGAAGGCTAAAGCAAAAGAACTGAAGAAGCTGAAGAAAGCTAAAGAGAAGGAAAAAGAAAAAGTAAAGGTCCCATCTTATCTTGTTTTCACCATGGTTTTAATATATTATTTTTCCAAAAGTGTTAAATTAAGGCAGAGTAATGCTATGTGATGTTCTCATAGTTCTTCCTTTTACTCTTTCTGCAGGCACAAGCATCAGTTTCTCAGAAAGATCCTGCTGAGGTTTCAAGGGGCCAACCATCTGGTCCAGTACCAGAAACTAAGCAAAAGCAGCCACTGAATCCCTGGAAGCCTCCCGGTCTATTATCTGAGGTTAGGTTTTTGAAATACAAAGTTTTATACACGTGATCTCTTGAATCTTGAGTCCAACTACCGATATTGTTACATATATAATTAGGAGGAACGACAGAGGCAATTGGCTGAGGAGAGACAAAAGAGAGCAGTTGCGGCAGAGAGAAGATTGGCCGCACTTAAACTCCAAGGAGCAAGCCAACCAACGACTCCATCAGGCAGCTCGGACCCCAATAATGGAGCAAGTGATGTAACTTGTGCATACTGTCACTCTTCTCTGGCTGGCAAAGTACCATTTCATCGGTACAGTTATAAGTATTGCAGCCCAACATGCATGCATGTACATGGAGAGATGCTACAGGCCAACTGAAAATCAACCAATTTCTATTTTTTTCTAAAATAATTATAAAGTAGGTAGCTTTGCAGTTGCTGTTGAATTGTACATGTTTTGATAGAGCTAACATTATTTCTTTTTGCATATTTATTTCCCAAATGCCTGAAAGAATGCTCAAGCCAAGCAGAACATCGCTTCTGTTCCTATATCTCCCGTTGTAGTTCTTTTGAATATAATTTTATGACACTGTTGAATATGGTTTCTGAGGCTGTACCCATTTTTAAACAGTTGCTCAGTCTCTTCTGGACCACCTAAAATCTTGTTGGAACTTGATTTCTTGAGCAGGCTCTCTCTGAAAACTGCTTAAGAGTTTAATGGTATGTTACTCGAATTTTACAGCTCAATTTGTTTAACCCGTGATGAGGGCACAAGCACTCCATTTCAACCATAAAAATATCAGAAACCTTCGCAAGTCTCCTTTATCAAGTCCACCAGTTCCCTAGTTGTCAACTTCTCCATTCAGATTGGAGCCCTCCTTTTCTTTGAACCACACAATTGAACAAAAAAGTTGTTGTATACCCGTGAGCCCCAAATCTTTTTATGAAAAGCTATGACTTGAGTGCTTGCCCATACACACCAGCCAACTACCAAAGAGTTCTTAATGCGTGTATAGCTCATTTGCATGCTGTATAAACACTTTCACGGCTTAAGACATTGTCATGCCAGTGAAAAAGTTAAATCATCGATGGGGACGCTGAGATACAGTCACTGTTTTAGGCCAACAGGGACTGTTGTGTCACGGTTAATTAAGTGCCTTCTCATTCATAATTTAAGCTATTCGTCCCTTTTTAAATATTTTTATCATCGGTATAATGTGTGCTAAAATACAAGGCTCAAAACAACTAAAGAAGCCATCATTGACACACATAAAAGGCAGCTACTTTAACTAATAAACATGAACACGTGAATTAAGACATGTTGACATCCAGGCCAACCGAGCCCTTCCATAAATACGCCGCATTGCCTTAACAACAACACAAGCTGATTCAAAAAATTTACACACAAGATATTGGCAATGGAGCCTTCTACTCCTGCTGCCATGGGGCGTCGCTCCATCGACATTCAAACAGTCCCTCCAGATGATACACACAACCAAATCAATAGAAATAGGCGCATGAACAACAATCAAATGAAACCCCGTGTAGTCGGGGGTGACAGCGGCGGTACTGGTGGGGAAAGAAGACCACTTACCAACAAGACCTTCAACAGGCAAGTATCTCTTGAGTCCGGAAGAGTAGCGATGCTAGGCATGGACAAAGGCTTCAAAGGTACTTATGGAAGCGGTGGGGAGGGATCAACGGCTCTGCCCCGTAGTGCAACGAGCTTAGGTAGACGTGGTGACACAGTTCCAAGAAAGGGGGATTTTAGCATGTTTAGAACTAAATCAACTCTCAGCAAGCAGAACTCCTTGCTTCCGTCGAGAGAGTTCAATTCGGAAAATTTAAATGGATATTCAGGATCGCTAAGGCAAGATGATCCTGTAATTAAAAGTGTGCCTGCAGGAAGATACTTTGCTGCCCTTCGAGGTCCTGAGCTTGATGAAGTTCGGGTATTAAAACATTGCACTATATATTTTTCTCCATTTCCTTTCTTTTAATCTTTCTGGTGGAAAATACTGTGTGATTAATTCTTGGTCTAATGAAACTTCAATTGGGTTCTTACATAATCTGGTATTTCTTACCTGTACATAGCATTAGACACTTTGACAGAACAAATATAGGATCGATACAAAAGATTAAACTGTTGTGTAAATTTTCTTTTGTTGGACCAACCAATTTAACTGGAAACAAATATGATTTATAATATATATTGTCATTCTCATATTACACCAAGTTGGTTTCTTTTTAAGGTTTTCCTTCTTAATCTACTCAGTTGTTAAATTAATGCTTATACAGGACTCAGAAGATATTCTCCTCCCAAAGGACGAGAAATGGCCATTCCTCCTACGCTTTCCAATTGGTTGCTTTGGCATTTGTCTCGGCCTTAGTAGTCAGGCAATTCTATGGGGTGCAATTTCATCGAGCACAGTCCTATCATTCCTCCATGTCAGCCCGGTCATTAATCTGGCTCTTTGGGTTCTTGCTGTCACAGTGCTGGTTTTTGTTGCAACAACTTATTCCCTCAAGTGTATCTTCTACTTTGAGGCTATCAAACGTGAGTACTTCCACCCAGTTAGAGTCAACTTCTTCTTTGCTCCATGGATTGTTTGCATGTTCTTGGCAATTGGCCTCCCTCCCGCCTTTGCACCGGCTAGACTTAATCCAGCAGTCTGGTGCGTATTTGTTGCTCCAGTGTTTGCACTGGAGCTAAAGATATATGGCCAGTGGTTATCAGGAGGGAAAAGGCGGCTCTGCAAGGTAGCGAATCCATCATCACACCTTTCAGTGGTGGGGAACTTTGTTGGAGCGATACTGGCAGCAAAGGTTGGGTGGCTGGAGGTTGGCAGATTCATGTGGGCAATTGGATTGGCACATTACATTTGCGTTTTTGTGACCCTTTATCAGAGGCTGCCGACCAATGAGGCACTACCAAAGGAGTTGCATCCAGTTTACTCAATGTTTGTTGCCACTCCATCAGCAGCAAGCATTGCTTGGAAAGCTGTTTATGGAGAGTTTGATGGAGTTGCAAGAAGTTTTTTCTTCATTGCACTCTTCCTGTACATCTCTCTTGTTGTGCGGATCGAATTCTTCAGAGGGTTTAAGTAAGGATCTTTTTCTGATCAACCTAGCACACTTTTCAATATATAAAGTAGTTAATTTGTCATCTGTTGCAACTTTGTTGGTCTTGTGTTAATGTACTGAAGCAATTATGTAATTGCTTACACAAATTTTCCCTACAAGTTTTGAATTGAGGTTATATTGTCTTCTCCTGGCAGGTTTTCAGTGGCATGGTGGTCTTACACCTTCCCCATGACAACTGCATCCATAGCTACAATTAGATACGCAGAGGAGATCCCATGTTTCCTTAGCAAAGGCTTAGCTCTCAGCCTCTCTCTCATGTCCTCTACCATGGTCGCTGTGCTCTTCGTTTCAACTCTCCTACATGCGTTTGTATGGCGGTCGTTGTTCCCGAATGACCTTGCCATTGCCATTACGAAGGATAAGAGCACCTTTGGAGGTAAATCACAGGGGAAAGGGAAGAAATCCTCAAAGAAGACTGGTGGCATTAAACACTGGGCAAAGCAAGTACCATTTTCCCTTGTTTCTTCAATTACAAAAAGCAGTTCAGTTGACAAGGATTCAGATGGTAATTTAAATTCATAATGGAGTTCTGCTGAACCAGAAATATGCACCTGAAGTTCTAGCATGTGCTATTGGGTATAGTATAATTCTGTTAGAACCATGCTTCAGACAGTAGCTTGATAGTATTTGGGATTAGTATACATTTTTATTGTAATTATCATTAATGTACATTCTTATAGATGTCTATCCAAAAGAGTATATATAGCTCATATATCAGAAACAGTTCAAGTAGTTGTGATGAATATACATTTACTAGTAATAGTATCTGTGTCAAGCAACAAGAGACATTATGAATGAAAAAGAATTATTTAAATTACGTGTTGATCAACTACTATTTTTGCGTGTATCACATTTTTGTGAATTATTCGACGCATATTCAAAATTATGTGTTCTTGAATTTTGAGTTATCGAAAAAATTTGAACAAATTTGTAAGTAATTTGAACTTATAAAACTCCAAACTCTTTTATTATTTATATAGTATGTATAGTATACTTATGAGTATCATAACACCAATAGATTGATACTCATTAGCTGGAAACGAAATCATCTCCTATATTTTTTGGGCAGCGCTATTATAAGCGCAATATTTCCAATTTTCAGTGCAAAGACAAACTTTTTCTCTATTTTCCGATTTTGCCTCTAACTAAAACATGTAGATAGATTTGCACTGCCAAGATAATCAATGCGTTGTTACTTTGAAAAAAGCAAGCGCTATTTTATGATCTGAAATTCTGCTTGTACAAAGAAACTATCAAATACATATAAATGATTTGGCTTGATACATTCTCTTATTTCTCGTCAAAATTATAATTTCGATAATGATCAACGCCAACAATGTCATTATCACTTAATGATACGAAATTTATGTTTGAAATTATATTGAAAGAGTTACATATTAGTAAATATAAAACAGTTATGTCCGAAAGCTGATATTAAATTGTTACTAAACTATAAAGTATATTGATAATAGAAATGAGTTTGTTTTTCATGTCAAACGTGTTGACATTAGATGTAAGTTGTAATTTATGTGTTAAAAATATCTAATATGCCAAGTATTATTGTATGTATCTGAATCTACGATATTGAAAGTAAATTGTGTTGCATTTTTTTAATGTAACACAAACTAAAAAGGTTGATATTGTATGGAAAATTTAAAAAATTATATAATAAAAAATTATAAGAGTAAAATGTTCAGCACCAATTAGCACAATATTTTCTAGAAAGGAAAAAAATCATGTTTACAAAAAATGTTTAACGTATGTTAACCTTGAGTCGATCATTTAATCGTTAAACTTTAAAATGAAATTAAAATATAGTTAAATTGTAATATAAATAAATTTTTAGATCTATTTTTCGAATATGTAAAATACCAATTTATAAAATTTTGTGCTTAATAGTAATGAAATTATGAAAGAAATACAAAAATAATAAAAGTAAAGTACTTAAAAATTTTACATATACAATTACACTATTATATTGTTATATCCAAAATATTTAAAAAAAGTGAGAAATTTATAAAGTTGAAACAAGACTTATGGAGTAAGTTCAAATTTTTATTTTTTTCGATAACTCAAATTTGTTCCTATTCATCGCTGGTCTTTCTAAATTACTCACATAGTATAATAAAATGCACCAATAAAACTTCTGTTGAGCTCAATTTCTTAAACAAAATGGACTTAAACCATTTTATTAGCTTGAATAACATTTAATTGTCAAAAACAATTAAACCCATTTTATTCTAAAAATTACAGTCTAACTTTTTAAATGAAAGTTAAAATTCATTTTTTTATTTTAAAAAATTACATTTGAATTATGGAATATATTCAATTAGAACCATTTTATACTCATGCCGAGTATATCACAGTTGAAAACGACATGATTGATGTACATTGATAGTCAAATGACAATATGTGAATAATCATTCTTATAATACTTATCATATATAATTTGTACAAATGACATTATTATCCTTATAGAATCAAGCATTGTGTATTAGTATCCTCTAGTTTGAAGGATATTTTAGTCCATAAAAAAAGTAAGACTGATCAAATGAAGAATTCCATTTATTATATGGTTTATAAGATAGTATAGATGTCATAGATTTACTCATAGGCACTTCTACTTAGTAGACGACCCAAAACATAAAAATATATAGACAGTTCTTTATATCCGAAACAAATCACATCCAATAAGGAGCAACATCAATATTTGAACACTACATAAACTATCTACAATAGATAATTTTTGAAGTTGAGAAACTGAAATCATTTTATTCAATTTTAGAAAGATGCAAGCCACTTTAAGTGAAGCTTAATAACCCATTAATATCGACCCACCAATATAAAGTCGTCATCATTAAGAACTTGCACATCCTTCACACCCACAAAATTATTCCGTCCGATAACCTCAACAATCTCAATGAACTCCTTCCTTTTCTCCAAAGGTAGTGGATAATATGGCAGCCGAAATACAGGATGTATCATCCCCAATTGCATTAAAGCTGTGTTTAGTGGAATAGGATTCGCCTCACAAGATAGCCACTGGATCAAAGGCTTAAGTTTCTCATGGAGTGAAGCATTCTCTCCTCCAAAAAGGAGCTTGTGCATCAGCCCAGGAACAAGGTTGCTAGCGACAGAAGTAACACCAACAGCCCCACATGCCCATATGGCTTCGTAGCAGTGACTATCAATGCCGCTCCATATAACCAACCCTTTGTCCACATAATCTTTAGCCCTCTCATTTCCAGCACACTCTTTGACCCCCACAAAGTTGGGGTTATTTCTAGCAAGATCATGGATGACATCTGGAGGTATATCTTGGCAAGTTCGGTAAGGAACATCGTAGATCATAGTGGGTCCCAGGGGCAAAACAGCCTCAAAATGAGCAACAATGCCTTGAATGGAGGTTTTACCATAGTAAGGGTTTATCTGAAGGGCAGCATCCATGCCAACTGCAAAGCCCTGTTCAGTGGCACAAATAGCCTCGCCAGTTGAGTTGCTGCCAGTGAAACCAATGACTCGAATGGATTTGCCGAAGTGGCTGGCAGTGTGACCAATCAACATGATGTGGTCATCCCAGCTGAGCAGATGGCCCTCCCCAGCAGTGGACCCCACAAGCACACCCTCTGCACCGCAGGCTATCTGAACCTTCATCATCTCATCGTATGCATCAAGGTCGATCCGACCGTCTGGCAGGTAGGGGGTCTTTATTGCTGTTATTAGGCGTAGACTTCTAATTTCCTCAACAGAGGCTCTGCTGAATCAAAATTAGGGGAGAAATTCTAAAAGTATTAGCAATTACTAGGAACCGTGCTAGGCTAAAGAGCTGCAGGTTGTCAGTCTCCTGTTCCTAACAAGATGCCTAAATTCTCAGGGTCAAATCTGATAAGCATCAGTGGTTATTATTTTATTAGTACATAATATCATTAGTTAATTCTAAATCTGGAAGCTGAACCAATATTGGTCCCAAAATGATAACACTTATAGGAATCAGCACCCATGCTCCTAAAATACATCAAATTCTGGCATGTGCAGATTCATATAATTTGTTGAAATCTGAATTGTAGATTAAAGATGTTTGAAATTTAGAACAATTTTCACTTAATTCTTAATCATTACAGCATCAATTAACAAAAAACTTCTTAACACTGTCTCCCCTAACCCTTCATGACTTAAATTACTCTAACAATTTAAACGAGTTATATAGGAACCAAGGACTAGGACCTCTGATATTAATTGTATGAAATTCGTATTGCGAATTGCCACAATCCAATCGGCACATCAATAGAAATAGACGGAAACTAACCTTTTACAAGCATCAGGAACTGATACGATGTTCTTTGAGGCAACTTTTATAGCTGTTGCATTTCTCAAACCCAAGCTGCTTTTCGGAATTAAACCAGACGCCATCTGAACCAAACTCTAATTTCCCACTAAATGAAGTTAAATGATAAGCCTCAGGAGTTACAAACACATAATAAGGCATATATATATATATATATATATATAAGAGCTGGAGCCAAGGAAGCTTCGCTTCGTGGAGATTTCCAAGCTGAACTTGAGACATGTTGTAACTTGTAACTCAAGAAGCAATAGAAACTATAACTTTGTGGCTGAATTCCTGTAGCTACGATGGGTATAGCTAGATCTTATGGGTGAAACTTGGTCTCTTTGTAATTCAGCGAACGTAGTTAAACAAATCGAGTGCCGCAGGAGAACTGAGAAAGAGCCTCTCTGCTACAGTTTTCGGCGGCTGTGCGAGTTTTAGAGTATTATTTCTTCTGGTATTTTATATTTAATTTAAGCTGAATGGGAACGACCTTTTTATTCGTCCTTCTCTTCGACAGTGCCCTTTCAAATAAACAAATCGAGTGTCTGTCCACTCAGTTAATCTGATCTGTCTGATCAGATTCAAGCGTCAAATGAAAAGCATCTCTACAGAATTAAAAAAAAATTGCTTGTCTCGATCGCTTTCTTTTCCGCATTTCTGTCCGTATTGAAGAATCAATTAGTATTCGAGTATGATCGCGATTTACCTCTCTCTCTCTCTCTCTCTCTCTCTCTCTCTCAAATCCAAATCATCGCGATTAGCTCTCTCTCTCTCTGGTGATCATACAATTCTCGTATGCTATTCTTTCTAGTGTCATGAATAATATAGGTTTATAGCTCTTACCTGTGCTTTTGGGAGATACTTCTGTTATATTCACAATGATCCTTTTTACAGTTAGATAATAGTCTCAGTAGTAGATTATTTGGTCTGTAATAAGATTAGGTTCTCGTTTTCTATTTCTAGTTTGTTTTGTATTTCTAAATAGTACAGTTCTGAGTTCTCTATTTTTTTGTATGAACTATTGCTTTCTTTAATGGAAGCTGGAGTCACGACTTGTGACGTCTTTTCATAAAAAAAAATGCTCTAATACAATGAACACTATCTAATTACGACAGCAATCTCTTTTTTCTCTCTTTCCTCTTCGATTTTGCTAACAATATAGATCGGAAGAGCTTCCTATTTGGCTTTTGCAACTCCATTACTGGCTTTTGCAATCCCAAACCTTCAAATGACCAATTTATCATGTGCATTATGAACGAACCAAACGTTCAAAGTAGGGTCGATCTAGAAGAAAACGCATATAGTTGATTGTCAAAGAAGAGATGAGTTTAATCTAACAAATATTTTTTGATAATTTGCAAAATTATTTGAGATGTGCATATCAAGTGATACACATCAATATTTTTCCCCTTTTTGTAATAACGTCAAAAGGCTCAAACAATCAAGCTCTCCATTAATTTAACACATATATTTATTCATATAAGTCAAGCAATTTTATATTACTCCTCCTTAATGAAATAAAATTTTAAAGTATTGCACAATTCATTTTGTTCAAATAAGATTTTTCCAATAGAGAACGGGGGAGTTATGAGAGCAAAATCATTAAGAGGCATATAACACTACAAACATCAAGTTTTGTAATTCTAACTTAATATATTGATTAAAATAACAAATGAAAGCCATGATAACATTGATAATAAAGTAATGCATACAAGATACGATAATAAAAATATATAAATCAACAATGACATGAGCTAGTGATCACATGAACTAGCAAATTCTAGCCAAACATGATTTTATTGAAGCATAGTTAAAAAATTTGTTATATATATATCATATTTTTTATCTTCTTTTCTATTTTTTTTTCAACTTCACTCTTCTTGGATGGTTGAGAATTCCAAGGAGTTGGAATCATGGAATTAGTCTCATCCTTGTCATAAAGCATTGATATCATGGACATGTGATGTATTTGTTAAGAGAGGTGTCGAAGACCTATGATTGTTGGCAAAAGATTTGGATTGATTTCAGAATTTTCTCCTTGCTTATGTTCAGCTACGATAACCTCTGTCTCATTTTTGTTCATTGATTTGTTGGTTTCGAATGAGTCGAGTGAAGCCATTTGAAGAATAATAGTAAAATATTTCTTAAAACGTGGCTTAGAGTTTGAGAAAAAAAAGCTTTGTTATTTGTAGGCTTGTGTTGAGTAGGAATTTCTCATAATCTTAATCTTGATAGAAGAAATAAGAGATTTTATTTGAATTGTTCATTTTTTTAGATTTATTCTCCCACTTGAAAGCTCACTCCAATTGAAATTTAGCTATTTTTTCCTACGGTAGATGCATGTTAATAGAGAAACTTTGCTGTCATTTTTTTTTTGGTATTTTGGAAAAATCTATGATGTTTGTCGTTGTGCCATCTCAATTTACACTTTTATCTATGACAAGAAATTCTCTAATGGTAAGTTTTTTTGTGGACTCGGTCCTGAAGCGGTAGGGGCGCCATTCATGGTGGAACATTATAGGAGCCAAAGCCATGTTTTCTCTGCTCATTCGTTCAAATTTTGCAGGTTGTCAGCTTAGAGTGTATACACTGATCGAAAATGTACATTATTTGGTAGAAATAAATAGGGGAAATTTAAATATTGCTGATTTGTTGCTCAATTGAAATTTTATCGCATTATCATTGGCAATACTGGTGAAGTTATAAAATGTGATAATTAGCAAATAATGTAGTAGTAAAAAAATATATAAAAACTAAGCTTGTAGCATTCCTAAATCTTTACCAAAAATAATTCGAATTTCTGAAAATTAATTTAAAACTAACAGCATTTCAATATTTAGAGGCAACCTTTCAAAAATAAAAAACTTACCCCCCATCCTGATGGCCCAAACAGCGACCAGCTTAAATGATCTCTTGACCACAATATTACATAACCACCGCGATATTATATCACCACCCGTACGAAATGAAAAAAATTATAATAAGCTCATCCATTACTCTTACCATGTCCAAAACAAAAAGGAACTAAACAAACCAGTCTTAAAACTGATATTCAACACTTAGATGACACAAGTATCCAATTCTTAAACTGCAAAAATCTACTTGAAACAAAAATTTGAAATGACAAGACACTCCAAACAACCACAATAATGTAATGTCTATGCTCAGCGGTAGCGGCGGAGGGAGAGTGTCTGGTTCCTCTTCCAGGTAGCACGACGTGATGGCCTTGCCTTGTGGTGGGTGTGGCCCTTACCGCGCAGACCACGGAATTTCTTGCCAGCCGAGGTAAGACCACGGAGCTCACGGTGCTTGTGCACACCCTTGCAGATCCAGCTAATACGTGGGTCATTACGCACTGCTTGATGGGCAGCATCAACAAGGATAACCTCAAAGTACTTGTAGGTCGAATCCTGAACTCACAAGAAGAAAAAGACACAATTACAGCAAAAAACAAAAAAGGCAGCCTTACAATATTATGAAAAAATACTTGCTAATCTGATTTTACAAAACCTAAGAACTAACAATACCAACTGGTGCACAGTATTGGTGTCAAAACTTCACAAACAAAGAAATCAATACACCAGATCTACTGATTTGGAAATAGTAACCAAAGGTCATCTTTTTTGTTGCTTCATAATAGATTAATAGCCTAAGGTCAGTACAAAAACTACCAGCACATATTATTCAAGTGATAGTTGAAGTGCTTGGCTTAATCAAACGAACAATGCAGACAGCCTATAGGCAACCAAATAATAGAACTTTAAAGGAGTAACCATCATTTCAAGTTTTGCATTGTATAGACAGGAAACCATTTTTATTAAATAGCAAGAACCAAAAAAAAAACTAACCTCATTCACCCAATACGAGTTGAGCACACGAAGACCACCAAGCTTGCGTCCAGCTCTCTCCTCAGCAACAGACCTCTTGTTTCTTTGGAACTTGAGCTGGGTAATACCCTGGTGCTTTGGCTTACCATACACAATACCCTTGGGGACTGGCCTCTTCCTGCCACCACGTCTAACACGGACACGGTAGACCACAAAGCCCTGCAAACAGATATACCACCATTTTACTTGGATAACTGAAACATATTATAGCACTATATGCAATTCATCAAGTAAAAATACAATCCACAGTGACTGAATATACACAAGTCAGATATGTAAATCAAATACAGAAAATGTACAGATCATAAGACATTAGAATACTAAGCAATGAGAGCACATCTTTCTTAAATAACATACCACTTTATATTGGTCAATGTATTTGACATACAGATCCGAATAACTAACAACAAAAGCTGCTAGTATCAGTCAGCTACACATGAATATCTCTACAATGCATTTCCAGAACTTCATCAAGTCTACTTGCAAAATAAAATAAATGGTACACTACTCTTAATTATCATAAAGAACCAAATACTAGTTTGTAGATGCACTTTAATGCAAGTTTGGTTTTCAATTATATTGCCGACCGATACCGATAATTCTAAATGTTACCCCTCATTTCAAGGAGCAATCCGTAGCTAGTAGCTACCATCCCCAAAATCAACTAATCTAAGGAACGCCAAATAGTCTCGATCAGCTAAGAGCATATCAAAGAAGCAATCTCATTTACAGTGATAGCTACCAAACCATATGCTAAACTGAAAAGAGAAATAAGACTCTACCTGCTTGGCCTTGTAACCAAGACGACGAGCCTTGTCGGGTCGGGTTGGCCTCTGGACCCGCACAATGGACGGGTGCTGACGGTACTCCCAGCACCTTACACGCTGGAGAAAACGCATCACATCAGACTGCTTCTTCCTCCATAGCTCCGAGACGTACTTGTACGCACCTGTTCCAAACAACAAAACCAACAAGGCATTACAAATCCATTTCAGAATCGTTTGATTAACGGATGAGAAAGGAACATGATCGTGATTCCTGTGCTCACCCATGGTTCTCTCCTCTCTCTCCTCTCTGGGAAGACGAACGGCGCAGCGTTGAGAGAGAAATGGGATTAGGGTTTTCCTGCACGCGTAGAGTGGTCAATATATAGCCAGATCTAAAGTTCTCTGATCGGGGCCGTTCGATTTGTGCGATCTAAATCGCAGTCGTTCTACTTATGAGAGTGTTTCTAGGGTTTTACTAACAGTGGGCTGATTTCGTAATATTTACAGGCCTTAAATTTAAAGTTTGAAACAAATTTTTTAAAAGCCCATATATTTCTAGGCACTCGAACTGATGTTGACGACATCTGGCCCATGTTTTATAAAAATTATATAAGCTCGTTAAATTGTTCATTCGGATCTTTTATACCAAAGAACCGCATTCTCTGCTGCAACTTTCTTTGCATCAGAGATGCAAACTTTGCCTGGAGATTTGTTTTAGACGTTTCTGATTTAACAATATAAAAAACTTTTTAAATCTTATCGTTCGCATACATCGTCCGATCTTAATCCAAAAATTTTGATGAGCACATCTCTCTCGTAAAAAAAAAGTGCACCAGAGGATACGGATATTGTTTAGGAGACTTCCACGATCCATAACTAATGTTCATACTAACAAATCAATTATTCAGAAATACTGAAATCAGGTCTGAGTTTGAATAAATAATTTTAATTTTTTTGCTTTCTAATTACATAAAAATAAAGAAAATACTAAAATTTTGAAAGTAAAAAACAAATAACAAATTTGATAGTTAGCAAGTGAATTGAACATAAATTGTATCTTATTCATAAAATTGACATTTAATATGATGTTAGATGAATTTGAATGAACGTTTGTAAATTTACACCTTGTAAATTTTAATTTGGAACGTTCGTAAATTTTAAAGATGAGAATAGTAAATTTGGAACTTGAATTTTCTTGATCGGATTAATATTTAGTGAAATAGAATTCAGCTGAAAGAATCTTTAAAATAACAAAAAAGTTAGTCCTATTATTTACTACAATGGCAACTTTAAATAAACTACTCTGGAAGATGAGGCTAGTGCAGAATATGAAGAAGATGTTGGTGTAGAAAATGATGGAATATGAAAATAGTCCTAATAAAAAATGGTGGTGATGCTTCTGGAGCAAGGGGTGGTGGCAGAGGACAGAATATTGCAAGGAACAATCTAAGGATTCAGCTAAAATAAAAAAGAAGATAGAAAGGTAGAGGTAAAGGCTCATCTGGTAAGTCTTTTTTGTATTCTTAGATAATTTTCCCTTTGATGATTTTAAAGATTCTGTTGTAGTCAAAATGTTTGAAGTTTGAGATTTTTTTTATGACAAACTGAAGATATAAGAATGTTTGTTGTTAGTAGATTTAGATCTCTAATGAGAGACAAATTTGTCTCTATATTAGAACCATTAATCGAGGAAAATTATAGAATGCTTGTTAAGAAAAAAAAAATGATATTGCAGATATTAGTGAGGATTTTTTAAGTTCATGAGAAGATTTAGAATAGTTTCAAAAATAGTACAAATTTTTAATTGGAATTGTAGGGGGTTAGGACAATTTAGAAAGAGAACTCTCTTGAGAGAGTTAGTAGAGAAATATGCTATTGATATTGTAGCAATTCAAGAAACTAAAAAAAAAACTTTTAGTAGTAGAATTTTAGAATAATTAGGTAAAAGCAACATCCAATGAATTTTCAAACCATCTCAAGATAGTTCTGGTGGTATTCTTTTAGGTTTTGATTCAAATAGATATGAAATATTATCTTCTAAGATTCTTACTTTTCTATTAAAGTAGAATTTAAAAATAGAAATGAACAATATAACTGATATCTTACTGCTGTATATGCATCAGTTACAAACAATCTTAGGAAATCTTTTTTTTTAGAATTAGAGGATATCTTTTTCAATTTAACTTATCCTTTCTGGCTTATATGTAGAGACTTTAATATGGTTAGAAAACATAGTGAAAGAACATGTATATCACATAATCTTGTGATTAGCAATAGATTCAATTCCTTAATTTTTAAATTTGAGCTTATGGAGTTAACACTTATTGATAGAAAGTTCATTTGGGCTAAATCAGCTTCTTAATCTTGCTATTCTAGATAGAATATTTTGCTCAGTAGAATGGTATGAACATTGTACTAATAATATTCTTACTTCCCTCTCTAGAATTCTATCTGATCATAACCAATTATTTTATCTACTAGTAATATTACTAGAATTTCCAATAAACCTATCAGTTTTGAAAGAATTTGGCTTGAAGACAAAGACTTTGAGAATCTTATGATAAAATGGTGGAACTCTTTTCCTCTTGATCCATTGGATTTAGGCAATAGTTGGAGACTTAAACTCCAATTCTTAACGAAAAATTAAAAGGTTGGAATAAAAATTTGATATTAAATAAAAGGAAATAGAAATTATAATGTACTAGCAAAATCAATGAATATGAATTGCTTCAAGAAATTAGAGATTTAGAACAAGATGAATCTAAATCTCTAAAATTATGTCATGAATCTTTAGATAAAATTTATGATGATGAAGAATTATATTGGCAAAAGAGGGCAAAATTAAAATGACATTTAGAAGGAGATAGAAATACAAAAAAAATTCATGTTGTAGCTAATTCTAGAAAAAAAAACAGAATCTCATTTTATCACTAGAAATAGATAATGAGATGGTTTATAATCTCAAAATTTTAGAAAAGTATGTTACTAACTTCTATAGAGAATTACTAGGTAAAGAGGATAAAAGACTAATAACCCTTCAACATAACTTTTGGCCTCATAATAATAGATTATCATCATCTCAAGCTAATGATCTTACCAAACCATTTTCATATGAAGAAGTTAGATCCGTTATTGTTTCATGTAATCCAAACAAAGCCCCAGGACCAGATGGTTTCTCCTTTCTATTTTATCAATCTTTTTGGAACTTAATAAAAAATGATATAATGATGTTAATTAATGTTTTTTTTAATAATGAGCTAGAAATTTTTAAATTGAATATGGCTTCTATATGCTTGATTCCTAAAAAACTCTGATTCTATTTTAATTAAAAATTATAGACCTATTAGTCTAACTAATAGTTTTAAAATTATAACAAAGCTATTAGCAAATAGGTTATCCCCGTACATGAATCATCTTATAGATCATTCTTAGACAGCATCTATTAAAGGTAGGTTTAACTAGATAATATTGTGGCTGCACATGAAATCCTACATAAGATTAGACTTTATAAGATTAAAGAAATTCTTTTTAAAATTGATTTTGAGAAAGCTTTTGATAGAGTTATTTGAGATTTCCTTTTTGAAGTATTATCAAGTAGATGGTTTAATACAACATGGGTCAATTGGATCAAAAGGATTTTTCAGGGGAGTAGAACTTGTGTTGAATTAATGAAAGTTGTGTGTTTTGAAAGTTATTTTTTTATAACGAATTTATGAATTGTTTATGATTTTAAATGTTATTATACATTTATGTTCCTTGAGATTGATATGTTATATCTTTAGAAGCGTTCAAGAAGATGCTCATGGTCTCGAACCATAGAACTCTTTAGATGAAAACATATAATCCTAAATATGTTCACAATCGTGGTAATTAAAGGAAACATTATTTACCATGAAGATTGTCATGTCAATTAAAAGTACATTTAGTTATATAAATGTTGATAAGTGATTATCATTCAATGACATGAGTATATAAAATGATGATTCTTTATATACTGAACATGACCTAACTAGATGGAGCATTATATGGATTAGTTTTGTGTCATTAATGTTTCCAATGTGTCTTTGAATCTTATATATTAGACATGTAAGTTTTTCACATGAGAAGTATATAATGTGATTACTATTAAAGTCCATTCAAATGATTGGAATAATATAGTAATTCGTTATGTACAACTTGTGCGGGAGAAATTTATATGTCAATATTATTATTGTCCCTCAATTATTTGAGTTATGATATTACCGGGCCCCTTGGTAAAGTGAAATTATATTGCATGCAATATAACTGATGTAGTTATATTTATAATTCACTTGAGAGACCAAGAAAAGAATATAATGCAAAAATGACACGATCCTATTTTGCATATTATTTAAAATATCATGAGACAAGGATAGACACGAATTAAGTGGATCAAGCACGTAACGACTATGTCGTTTGGGAGACTATAATGTAGTGATAGAACCTCTTATAGTCCATAATATAAAGCATTTTATATTATATCCCAAGATGACGTAGATCCTCTGTAAGGTCACACCAACTGAACAGAAACAACAAGTATTTTACATTTTGAATGATGTATTTAATCTCATAATGTATGATTTAAAATGCATGTGATAAAATGTTAAAGTAATATGTCATGTAAAATGACATGCTTAAATCATAAAATAAATTTATGAGAATATATATGAATATTATTTTGTATAATGTTTGAGAGCATTATAAGAATAATAAATTAATTCATATTAGAATAATATAGTAATATTATTTACTCATAAATTAAATCCTTGCAAAATATGATTAGGGGATAACAAGAGAGTAGTCATAGCCATTTGTGTAAATAATTAACACAAGTGTTGTCCTAGGGCTTGGCTATATAAAGGGGTATGTTTGAGATGAAAAATGATTTTTTCTCTCTCTTGCTACAATGGGATGAATAGTAATCCGTGAATAGTAACCCTCATTTCCCTTCTCTTGTGTGTAGAAAGAAAAACTCCATTGTTTTTCTTTCCCTTCTCTTGCAAGGTTTAGCCACCAAATGAAATAGCTTGTTCATTGAAGATTGAAGATCTAGGTGGTTGGATCTAAGCTCTAACCTCTACATCCATCTATCTAAGGATGCTTTAGGTTGTTGTTTAGGTTCAAGGTGAACCAAGAGACAAGGGTGCTTCCATGGCCGAAGAAGGAAGACGACGGTTTTCAAGAGACCTAGAAGAGGAATCGACTCCTCTCTACAAAGAGATTTGACAATCTCTTTAGGTATAACCTTTTATCCACTCTTGTGCAAGAAATAAATGTATTATTTTCTATTTTGTTGATGCACAAGTGGTGTTTGATGAAATGTCATAGTATAATATTGCTTACAATTGTTATATAAATAAGATCCTTTGTGTATCGAGTTAAATAGAGGCAAAAAAATTAATTTTCGTCCTCTTGAACTTACACATGAAATTCCAACAGTGGTATCAGAGCTTAGGCTTATTTTATAGCAATTAGACTATTTAATTAGTGTTAAGTTAAGTGCACAAGTGTTTAGTTAGTTATCTCTCAAGTTTTTGTTCATAAATCTGTCCCTTTTAGGTTATTAAGACATTTAATCACTTTGGTATTGAATCACGATTTTTGTGAATCTAGAAATTCCTACATTAGTTTATGATGTGTGGATAAAGATTCTAAAATAAAATGGGGAGTTTAAATCGTTTTATTAAGGTAAACAAAAATAAGAAAAATGGATACAGTGCTGGATTTTCTGTGTCCAGTTTTCTGTTTTGTTTAGATTCAAAATAGCATATCTCAAATTTGGATGAATGGATTCATGCATGCTACTATCATTAGAAAGATGATGAAGTCTTGTTTCTAGAAAAATATATTTTGTAATACAAAAGTATTACGGATTTTATGTAAAGTTACAAAATACAGAGGTGACAACAATCTATTTTCCAGATCTGGAACCCTGAATTAAAATGTTCTTTTCTCACAAATGGTTAACTATTTTCTGGATATCTTGGTTCATATAGAAAGATGCTTAAATCTAGTTTTCAGAAATGTATGGCTTGAATTTTAATTCGAAAGACACATTTTTTGACATAGAAAACACTGACTGGTGCCTAGCAGGTTGAAACTGGAGACAGTTTCTGAAATTTCATTTTTGTGAAATTTATTGTTGCACAATGATTTGTTTTGTAAAAAAAAATATTGTGTTAGGGCTCATCCAAATATGATTGAAAGTGATAGAATTAAAATTTTAAAATTTTAATTAACAATAATGATAATTAAGAACAAACAAGTCAATTTATGTTTTCTAAAAGTCATTAGAGATTATTGGTGATTCTTAAATGAATCATATAGAAGAACATTTAAATGATAAATGTTTGTTCTATTGAATAATTGACTTTCTAAAAGGGCAATCAAGCATTATTTGTTTTGTTATTAGGCCATAAGTGAGTGAGAGTTGTGTGAGGCACTTCTCTTTGCTCGCCATGTGGGAATAACTTAAAAGTCATAGGGAATGACATTTAATTGATAAATGTTTATTCTATTGAGATTATTTTTGGGATTTAAAATAATTTAGATGGAATAATAACTTGAGAGATATGGACATAACTAAACAAGATTGAATAGTGCAGTGAGATTCTACTTGTATACTAACCCTGTTTTGCAGGGGGGTTGTGGGTTTCTATGGCTCAAGATTTCCAATGCCTTGTGTGTTGTAATAAATGATGTGTATGAATGTGTGTAATTGCGGCCTAAGGTGCCATTATTAATTGATTGTAATAATTAAATTATGGCAATGATGTTAGGTTGTCATTCATGTATTAATTCATTCTTGGCTTGCATACCACATAGGATTTTAAATTAGGGTTATTCTAGATGTACTTTTCATTTTGCTTTAGAATAGCTTCAAAAGTATATTGAAAATTGGGTGGGTTTTAGTAGCTTAGATGTGTTCCTTCTGAAGATGATTGATGAAGCTACAAGAATGCAAGCGGGAGCCATACAACCCACACATCTTATTTATTTTATGAATATGTTAGATAATTTATATTGTTAGGCTAAGTATTGTTTGGATGAATACATGCCCTACCAAAATTATCAAAGTCATATTTTCACTATGTCCATGAAAAATGTAAGAGTATCTTTCCTTCTCATTTTATCCACTTTAAGCTAGTAGTCGGAGATAAGCATGAGTGTGACTCTTATTACTAGAAATCGTGGAACTTGCATGGATTAGTTATTAAGCCAAAAATGAGGGGAGTTGTGTGAGGCACATCTTTTGCTCATTATGTGGAAATAACTCATTCATTCTTGTTGTCCAATAAAATGAGTTTTCTTAACAAATCACCAAGATCTAAGCTTGGGTTTTGGGAAAGAGTTTTATTAAGAAGTTGAATTATTCTTTCTTAATGAAAACGACAAGAGTCATAAGGTTAAGTTTTACTTAAAAGTTTATGATTGGTAAATGATTACCTACCTTGACAAATATTTGGATGAGGTCTATTTATTTGAAAGGGGTCTTGTGTGACTAACAAAACGGACAAACTTTAAATATTTTGTTAGTACAAATTCTTATTCATGAACAACGATATACCCTTAATGAATTTTATAGCTGTCTATATCTCCTAATTTTGTTTTCTATGGTTATAAAACACCCCCTTGCTAATGACATAAAAAAAGGACAAATGAGAAATATGTCTTAACTATCGTGTCAAAAAGCAAGATGATTGCTAAGAACAAAGGCAATAGAAAGAGCAAGACAAGTAAGATGCATCTCTTACTCAATGGCAAAGGATGGAGGAGCTCAAGAGAGCACCTCCAAGAGAAGTAAGGAGAAGGACTCTCCAAACTCTAACATAGAGCGCTTCTATTGCCATGAGAAGGAACATTTCAAAATGAATTGCCCCAAGTACAAGAATGACTTGGATAGAGGCAAAGGTTGAAAGCAAGCATCCCAATGCATACTTGTTATTGAACTAAATTTAAATTTAGTACGATGATCCAAGATTTGGTAATGATACTGAATCATGTGCTCACTTAGTTTATAATGTGAATGCACTGAGAGATAAAAGATCACTCTCGAAATGAGAGGTTGTGTTGAAAGTTGGTAATGCTGCAAGTATATATGTGATTATACTCGGCACCCTCAACTTACAATTGTCTAGTGGTTTGTATTTAAATTTAAAGAATGTTTATCATGTTTATACAAATGCTATCATTTCTAATAAATGATACTTTGTTTAGTTAAGGATAAACATATGTTGAATGTCAATAACAAGATACTCAAGATGTCACATACGAATAAAACACTTTTTATGGCACTATGTCCTGGCCATATAAACAAGCAACACATTTTATCCACTTTAAGCTAGTAATTGAGAATAAACATGAGTGTGATCTTAATTACTAGAAATTGTGAAAATTGCATGAATTCGTCATTAGGCCAAAGATGAGTGGGAGTTGTGTGAGGCACATCTCTTTGCTCATTATGTGGAAATGACTCATCCATGCTTGTTAACTACCAATCATGACTTTGTTATTAAGCCATGAATTAGTGAGAGTTGTGTAAGGCACAACTTTCTACTCATTATGTGGAAATGACTTGTTCATGTATGTTAACTACTCAACATGAATTCGTTGTTAGGCCATAAATAAGCAAGAGTTGTGTGAGTCACAACTCTTTGCTCATTATATGGGAATAGTTTATTCATGCTTGTAATCAATAATGTGAATCTTGTTTAACAGGAAAGATGACCAAATCATCGTTAAATGGTAAAGGTGTAAAGACAAACAACTTATTGGAATTCGTACATTTTCGATGTATGTGGTCCTATGAATAAGAGTGCAAGAGTTGATTATAGGTACTTCATTATCTTCATAAATAATTATAGTCGATATGACTATGTGTATCTTATGAAGAATATGAATGGATTCTTTGAAACATTCAGAGAGTACAAGAATGAAGTAGAAAATCAACTTGACAAAAGAATTAAAGTCCTACGAATTGATCGTGGAAACAAATACTTGAGTAATGAGTTTAATACATACTTGAAAGAGTGTGGTATCATACCACAACTCACTCCACCCAGAACACCGCAGTGAAATGGTGTTTCTGAGAGAATGAATCGAACCTTGATTGATATGGTTCGTTCAATGATTTACCAAACAGAGCTATCTTTGTATTTTTGGGGTCACGCACTCCAAATATCAGCTCACACACTAAATATTGTTCCATCAAAATCCATTGAGAAAACTCCACATTAGTTTTGGATGGGCAAACCATCCAACATATATTTTTCTCAAAGTTTTGGATTGTGAGTCATACGTCAAGCGTATGATGTCAACTAAAATCCAAAATAGATAAATGCTTCTTCAGGAGATATCCAAAATAAAAAGGTTACAATTTTTGGCACAAGTTAACGAATATTATATTTGTTAAGAATGGTGCAGTATTCTTAGAGAAGAAATTTCTCAAAAGAATCGAAAGCAATGGCAATAGGATAACACTTGAGAAAACTCAAGAGGATCCACAAGTGATCATGAGATGAATGATAGCATTGAAGGTTGTGTGTTTTGAAAGTTATCTTTTTTATAACGAATTTATGAATTGTTTATGATTTTAAATGTTATTATACATTTATGTTCCTTGAGATTGATATGTTATATCTTTAGAAGCGTTCAAGAAGATGCTCATGGTCTCGAACCATAGAACTCTTTAGATGAAAACATATAATCCTAAATATGTTCACAATCATGGTAATTAAAGGAAACATTATTTACCATGAAGATTGTCATGTCAATTAAAAGTACATTTAGTTATATAAATGTTGATAAGTGATTATCATTCAATGACATGAGTATATAAAATGATGATTCTTTATATACTGAACATGACCTAACTAGATGGAGCATTATATGGATTAGTTTTGTGTCATTAATGTTTCCAATGTGTCTTTGAATCTTATATATGAGACATGTAAGTTTTTCACATGAGAAGTATATAATGTGATTACTATTAAAGTCCATTCAAATGATTGGAATAATATAGTAATTCATTATGTACAACTTGTGCGGGAGAAATTTATATGTCAATATTATTATTGTCCCTCAATTATTTGAGTTATGATATTACTAGGCCCCTTGGTAAAGTGAAATTATATTGCATGCAATATAACTGATGTAGTTATATTTATAATTCACTTGAGAGACCAAGAAAATAATATAATGCAAAAATGACACGATCCTATTTTGCATATTATTTAAAATATCATGAGACAAGGATAGACACGAATTAAGTGGATCAAGCACGTAACGACTATGTCGTTTAGGAGACTATAATGTAGTGATAGAACCTCTTATAGTCCATAATATAAAGTATTTTATATTATATCCCAAGATGACGTAGATCCTCTGTAAGGTCACACCAACTGAACAGAAACAACAAGTATTTTACATTTTGAATGATGTATTTAATCTCATAATGTATGAGTTAAAATGCATGTGATAAAATGTTAAAGTAATATGTCATGTAAAATAACATGCTTAGATCATAAAATAAATTTATGAGAATATATGTGAATATTATTTTGTATAATGTTTGAGAGCATTATAAGAATAATAAATTAATTCATATTAGAATAATATAGTAATATTATTTACTCATAAATTAAATCCTTGCAAAATATGATTAGAGAATAACAAGAGAGTAATCATAGCCATTTGTGTAAATAATTAACACAAGTGTTGCCCTAGGGCTTGGCTATATAAAGGGGTATGTTTGAGATGAAAAAATGACTTTTTCTCTCTCTTCCCACAATGGGATGAATAGTAATTGTGAATAGTAACCCATTTTTCTCCTCTCTTGTGTGTAGAAAGAAAAAAACTCCATTGTTCTTCTTTCTCTTCTCTTGCAAGGTTTAGCCACCAAATGAAATAGCTTGTTCATTGAAGATTGAAGATCTAGGTGGTTGGATCTAAGCTCTAACCTCTACATCCATCTATCTAAGGATGCTTTAGGTTGTTGTTTAGGTTCAAGGTGAACCAAGAGACAAGGGTGCTTCCATGGCCGAAGAAGGAAGACGACGGTTTCCAAGAGACCTAGAAGAGGAATCGACACCTCTCTACGAAGAGATTTGACAATCTCTTTAGGTATAATCTTTTATCCACTCTTGTGCAAGAAATAAATGTTTTATTTTCTGTTTTGTTGATGCACAAGAGGTGTTCGATGAAATGTCATAGTATAATCTTGCTTGCAATTGTTATATAAATAAAATCATTTGTGTATTGAGTTAAATAGAGGCAAAAAAATTTAATTTTCGTCCTCTTGAACTTACACATGAAATCCCAACAAGCATTCAAGATGGTCATGAAATGTCACATAAAGTTCCTTTGATCAGTGGGAGTACAAACAGTCACGCTTCACAAAAGTTTGTTGAAGAGACTTATACCTCTCACCAAGTGTTCGTTCAACTCGACCCGAGCAAGAACCAAATTCAACAACAAATTGTGAAAGAAGTTGAAGAAGCTCAATAGGAGTTGCAAGAACATAGTAAGCTTAGAAAGGTCAACAAGGGAAAGAAGAAGACCTGATTTTTATATGGGTCTTCATTAAGTCTTGGTAATGGACACCGAAGATCCCTCGACCTATGAAGAAGCAATGGAAAGAAAATACGGCAGACAACCATAATTCGAAATAAAATTCATGTATTGCAATCAAGTGTAGAACTTGATAGATCTTCCTTAAGGAAATAAACTCATTAATAACAAATGAGTTGTTAAGAGGGAGATGGACATGAATAGCAACATGAAAAACAAGGCAAGACTTGTAATGAAAGGTTTTAGTCGAATTCAAGAGATTGACTATGACGAAACATTTTTCACAAGTTTTCATGTTCAAATCTATTCGGATTATGCTAGTATTGGTGCATTTTAGGATTATGAAATCTATCAATTGGATTTCAAAATAACTTTCCTAAATGGTAAGATAGATGAGGTTGTGTACGTGTTACAACATCAAGATTTTGATGATCCAAAATGCACGTTGGAGTAATGCAAGAGAGGTTGGTTTAAATATTATTCTAAGTAATGCAAGAGAGGTTGGTTTAATTGATGGCATAAGTAATTTTGAAAAATTAGATAATATTATAAATTTGCATTTTGCAGATGATACTCTTCTCTTCCTAAAAGCAGATCTCAAAGAAGTTAATATCCTAAAACAGAAGGATATTATCCACAACGCTTGAGCACAGAGAACTCCCTCCTAGTGTTGTGAAGGTGGTTGCCAAACAGAAGGAAGTCATCGAAGCAGAAAAAGCCAAGCTTGTCTCAGAGAATGAGTTGCTCATAAAAGAAAAGGTCGACCTTCAAGCTACGTTGGAGTTAGGGCAAGCATCTCTTAATGTCAAGGTATCAGAGGTATCAAACTTGTATGCCTTGGCGAGGAGAGGGTCAATTCCTTGGAGGGAGAGAGGGTCAAGCTTCTCCAACAGAACCCAAGATTAGTTGAATTGAAGAGTAAGTCGACCGAGTGCATCGAGACCAAAAGAGCTGACCCGTTCCCAACTAAGCTTAGTTAGCCTATAAATAAAGAAATTAGTGGGTAGATTAGGAGCTAATCAAAATTTGGTCTTGGCTTAGCTACAACTCTATATTCTCTCTCTCCCTTGTAACCATCTTTTGTCTAGGCTCGTCATTAGAGAGTCGGAATAATATTCATCAATGAATTTTTTTCTTTCTCTTTCTTTCTTCCTCTCGACCTAATTTTCAAAAGTCGATATCAATTATTATTATTATTATTATTATTATTATTATTATTATTATTATTATTATAATTGTCATTATTTTATTGTTACTATTACTGTATTATTATTATTTTATTATAAATTGATATCAATATTTTATTATTTTATTATTATTATCTATTACAAAACTAAAATAATTTATTATTTTACTAATTCTCGCTATCACTACTTCAAATGTGCAATCCAAACAACTTTTTCACTAACCTAGATAGCACAAAAATAACACAATTTTTTCACTCCAAATGTGCAATCCAAAGACTCAAGTCTCAAATTGGACTAATTTGTAAACTTAAGTCTTAATTAGTTATTTTTATATCAACTTAGACCGTGCTCGTCGGTATTGTAATTAGTGTTTTTGTATCGTCGCAAATCATGGAGTTGTATTTATTCGAGTCCACTTCCATCGTGTCAAGTTTGTTTGAGAGTGGTGGAACCAGCGTCTCATGTTTGACTACTTCATAAACTTAAGTCTTAATTAGTTATTTTTATAGGGTAAATTTTCTGGGAAGTGACTAACTTCGTATAAAATTCACATTTAGTCGCAAAATTATCCATTTCTTGTCATTAAACTTTGAAATATCTTCAAATTTAGTCACTCTTTCATATTTTTCATCAAATTTGTCACAATTATGATTAATTATACTATATATTGATGTTAGTGTAAAGTCAGAAATATTGTTTGGGCCAAACCCAACTCAAATTGGATCAAAGCCCAAGCAAAACAGCACAAACGCAAGTCTATTGCGGTCGCAAGAAGATCATTTACGGTCGCAATGGATAGGAGAGATTTTGTAACAAATCTTCTGATTTTCAGAAGATTTATTGCAGCTGCAATAGCACTCATTGCGGCCGCAAGAGACTTGGCAGATTTTCTGTCAAGTCTGGAACCCAAGTCAATTGCGGCAACAATGAATTTTATTGTGGCTGCAAGAGACTTATTCCAAGGCAGTTTTTGGCTGCCTAGATTTGTCGTTATCTCTTCTGATTGAATAATATAATTATCATACCAAATTCGTAGGATTATTCACAGAAGTGAATATTATAATTGGAAAAGAATTGGAGAGAATATAATTTCAAATATTTGATAATTAATTCAGCATATTTCCAAGATACACTAACGTCTCTATAAATAGTCCTGGGTCAACACCCATTTACAACGTTCGGTTGAAAAGACAATTCCTGGTAATCGACATAGGGCACATGTGCTGTGCATAGTCACCTATCTATCCATTATAGATGTACTTCTTGGTTCCGTTCCTGACGAGACGCTTCCGCATTTTCACCGCAAGAAGGGCTCCATTGAAAGGATGATTGTACAAGGGAGACCGTAGGGATGGAAGGTAAGTAATTTGCTTCCATTCATTTAATTTATTCTACTCACGTCGCAACGGTTTCATTCGAATTGATTGCTTGCAAATGTTTTAGATTAGGAAACGATTCTTGTTGTATGATACCCTAATTGAATTGCACCAATCGATTTACAACCAACACTGAGGACCTTGTTTCAATGAAATAGGTGGAGTTACTCTCACTCTTTAGTCAAAATATAAATTAGACATCATATTAATTTTTCATTAATCTATCGTCACAAGTTTTTAGATATGTAATTGTGTATTTTGAAGTAGAAATATGTAATTTACTAATTTCGAAGGGTATATTGAAATTCTACCTATATAAGAATTAGAATGTAAGGTCACTTGGAAACATAATTTTTTGCTGCATTTTTTTGCAGCAAAAGACTGCACATTGATTTGAATCGTCGGATCAACGATCCACAATTTTGATTTAATAATATAAAAATTCTTGCGGAAACATACTAGTGGCAGACGAACGTTCATATGTAATCAGACGGCCTTGAAAAGTGAAGGTGTGTGCTGCAAAAAAGTGCAGAGAATATGGTTCCGATCACTTGGCACTAAAAATTGAAACTTTTTGTCTGACTCTTAAAAAAAATAAGAATTACATCTATAATCCTGGATTAAAAAATTTGACAATCATGGCACTATTTTTCTACATTTAGCGTTCAGATGTGTTTCTAGACGCACATGTTCAGGAGTCGAGGCCACTCGTGTTGACAAAGCAAAAAAGATTACCAGATACTTTGAAATCTATGTTCACGTCTGAACGTGCGTCCAAACGTAGCTTTCACAACGTTTTCTGAACGCAGCGTTCAGATGTGAATGCAGATTTGAAAATTTGTACCATGCTTAATCATTTTTATTTTGTTTTTTAAGCGTGAGCGAATGCGTTTAGTCTGAATGCTGAACGCGGAAAAATAGAGCAATGACTGTCAAATTTTTGAAAACAAGATCATAGATGTAATTTGAATTTTTTTCAGGGTCAGAAATTTTTTTCTAAAAATTCAGGAAGGCGCTCTGTGGGAAATACGTAGACACGTAGTTGTCGAAAGCAGCAGCCAGGTCTCGTGGGAACAGTATCCTCTGCGGAACTTATTTTCTCCGCACTCTGGCGAACTTCTCATTTGAACTACTCGATTAGATCGGACGAATCAGATCTGATATCGCTAAAATCAGGAGAAAGAAAATAAATATTATCTTGCCTGAGATATCTATACTATCTTATAAAGAATCTAGAGAATGGAGTTTTCCATTTGAACAGTGATCTTATTTTTTTTATGAACTAAAATGTAGCCTAAAAAAATGTCGCTGGTTATAAATTATTTGAACTCCTCTCTCGGATGCACTTGGTCCACTTCGTCCATGTGTAGGTAGCGAGTGTAGCGAAAGAAATAAAAAAACTAGGTTCTATCGACTTTCGCTATCTGATATCCCGATTCCTCTTCCTCTCCCCACCGCACTTTCAATGGTGAGAAACCTAAACCCTAAAACACCTAAAACACCGAGATGCTGAAACCAAGCCGACCTCGACCCCGACCCCGATCCCGAGTGATTTGCGTGGTTGTGCACTGTAGGTGTTTGTGTTTTTGTCGGGATGAGTTGGTCTGTGGAGGAAGATGAAGGATGATTTGAATTTGGATGACCATTATCCGGAGAAGTGGGACCAATCTGTAAGAAATTATGAGAAGGATCAGGGAATCGGGAAATAAGATTTGGGTTTGCGCCAGAGTCAGGATTTGAGGTTGGGCTGGCGCTGGAGACAGATGTTCTGACTGTTGGGCTTGCGCTAGAGTTATTCTGTTGGGCCAAGGGAGAAAATGGATTTGTAGGCAATGGAGATATCCTAGGCAGATCAGCGGATTGGTTTTCAACGCAGATGATGTTCTGATTAGCCCGTTGAGGTGAATTTGTAGTAGCTGTAGGTGGAGACGGCCCAGACGGGTGATTTGCATCATGAAGTTGTGTAGATGGATGAAATAAATCCAGAGTTGACATGTACTGTTGAGGAGAGTCTTGTTCCTGTGTATCAAAAGAAAAAGTCTTGAAAGGAAAGGTTAGCTCATCAAATTGAACATTTCTTGATACGAAAATTTGTTTTGTTGATAATTGTAGGCATCTATACCCCTTTTGTGTTATACCATACCCAATAAAGACACAAGGTTGAGATCTTAGGTCTAGTTTATGATTGTTGTAAGGACGTGTAAAAGGAAAAGAAAGACACCCTAAAACTTTTAAAAACTTATAATCAGGTTCTTTATTAAATAAAACTTTGTAAGGAATTTTGTTTTGAGAAGGAAGTCTATTTATTAAATAAACTATGCTTGAAAAAAATTTCATCCCAAAATTGAGATGGAATAGAAGCATGTGCCATAGTAGCAAGAGACAATTCAATGATGTGTTTATGCTTTCTTTCTGCTATACCCTTTTGTTGTGGAGTGTAAGGGCAAGTTGTTTCATGAATAATATGAGGGAATTGTTTGGTAATAGGTTTGTATTCCGTTCCTCCATCCGTTCTTAGAGTTTTAATTGTTGTATTAAATAAGTTTTCAACTTGAGATTTGAATAAAGAAAAAGTGTTGCATACATCACTTTTGTTCTTTAAAAAATAAATCCACGTAAAGTGAGAGAAATCATCAACAAAGGTAATATAATATCTATATCCATGAAAGGAAATAATTGGGGAAGGACCCCATACATCACTATGAATCAATTGTAATGGAGAACAAGAAGAAGATAAAGAATGGGAAAATGGTAAAACATGTGCTTTTGCTTGAGCACAATCATTACAAAAAGAAAAATTTTCTCTTATACAAGGAAGACTATTTGAACTAATAACTTGCAAAGTTGTATTTTTGGATGGGTGTCCAAGCCTAGAATGCCATATATTTGTGGTGGCTCTAGTGCCAAGGAAAGCTACATGAGATGTATGCTGAGATTGTGTGGTAGGATGCTTCATCTTGATAAAGTAAAGGCCATTTGAGCTAGGAAGTTGAAGAATGTTGTTCTTGGTGTGGTGGTCCTTAAAAGTACAAAAAGATGAAGAAAAGTTAGTACAAAGAAAGGGGTTATCTTGAAGTAATCTTGACAAGCTTATGAGATTAGTTGAAAATTGTGGAACGTGCAATATATTATTAAGTTTAATGGTATGATTAGAAATTGATAAATTTAGAGAACCAATGTGTGAGATGGAGAGACCAATACCATTGCCTATTTGGAGCTTATCGGAACCATTATAGGCAAAGAACGAAGAAAGATTGTTTATATCATTCGTGACATGGTTATTTGCTCCCGAATCTAGAACCCAAGTGGTTGAATCATTATTTGGAGGTATGGCATGTACATTGTAGGCATGAAACCTAGGATTTGGTTTCCACTCATCATCTTTCTCATATCTTTTGTAACATAATTTTGCACTATGGCCAAATCTGAGACAAATCTGACAAGTAGGTTTAGATGGATCATTAACAGAAGAGGTATTAAAAGTTGTCGAATTTGTTGAAAAACTGGGCTTATCATTGCTGAAAGAGGAATTTGGTCTGTTAAAGTGATTGGGCCGACTGTTGTTTGAAATAAAATTTTGAGAGTTGAAGGCCTGTCTGTAGCGAGAACCGCCTCTTCCCGCAAGAAAGGCTGTGGCTTGAGAGGATGACTGCGCCTGGAGCATGGCTTCATGGCTGAGGAGTAGGCCCCGCAAGTCAGAGAATGAAATAGAACCATGGCATCGAACGGTGGAGAGAGCTGCCATGATGGACATGTAATCGCTTCCCAATCCGTTGATAGCTGCAGTGACCAGATCATCTTCTGGTATAGGAAATCCGATGAAAGCAAGTTCGTCGGCTGTTCGTTTGAGGCGGAGAAGAAATTCGGAGCAAGAAGACGAGCCTTTGGTCGCCGTCTGAATCTGTCGCTTTAGTTCATGAAGTCGCGCCTTTGAGCTGGAAGCAAAATAACTCTCGAGTGTGGTCCAGAAATCTCTGGTAGTGGAGCAGGAAACAACTTGAGCAAGAATGGTCTCAGTTAGGGAAGATCGGAGCCATCCAAGCAAGAGCTGATCTTGGCGATGCCAGATCAGGTAGGAAGGATTGAAGATGACTTGTCCAGAGGCTTGTCGAATGGTTGGCTCTGGAGGCAGAGAATCAAGATATTGATTGAGGTCGTGTCCATGGATAATAGGCAAGATTTGCGATTTCCAGGTGAGGAAATTTGATTCTGTAAGCTTGATAGCTATTGGCAGAGTGAGGGAAATCAGGGAATTCATCGAATTGGAGGTACAATTGTGTGTGATATTCGAATTGGAGTTGTTGTGAGATAGGCTCGGTGAAGCTTCAGGGGAGGTCGCCATTGAAATTCTTGGCCAAGAAAGAGAGCAAGAACAAATTGAGAAGGTTCTTGACTCTGTTATGGCTCTGATACCATGAAACAAATCAGAATAGAGAAGAGAACAAAATAGAAGGAAGAAGAGTTTAACAAACAAATGTTTTCTATTGATTGACTAGTAATTACAAGAGCATCAGTATATATAACATGGTATTAGTCCTAACTAACTAACACAGATTTTCTGTGACTTCTAAGATCAAATGTGGCAATAATCTGTGTTGCCTAACAGGTTGTTATCTGATTCTCTCCTCTTCCTTCCTTCCCTCCAGCTTTTGGTGCTATAACTTCACGTTTAGTCTCTGTACCAAGTAGGCAAGTATCCAAACCAGTGTCAAGAGAGAAAGAGAGAGGCAACGAGAGAGGCAACGAGAGAAAAGAGAGCGACGAAGGGAGGTTTAGGTGAGAGGAAATGATGACGCGAATAGCGCCAGGAGTGGGAGCAAATCTGCTAGGTCAGCATTCGGCGGAGAGGAATCAAGATGGCTGATCGCTGCCGCCTTTGATCTCGCTATCTAGAGATGATTGGTAGTATTTTTTGCTTCTTTTCTTCCCTTTTTCTCGCGTTCTTTGATATGTGCTTGCTAATTTATTCGAGGGGGAAATTAGTCGTGAATTGAAACAAAATTCGTTCAGTTCTTACTGGTCTTTTGTTTGACGCTTAAGTACGCGCAATATTTCTGGTTATTCTTTTATCAGTATTGTTTTTAATTGAACAACAAATGTTGAAACTTTGTCGAGTAAAACTAAACTCCACTTGTTATTTTGAGCACTCAACTATTTTAGTTTCTTTTACGTGAGATTCATTGT
Source organism: Eleocharis quinqueflora (assembly GCA_964058865.1). Taxonomy (NCBI): domain Eukaryota; kingdom Viridiplantae; phylum Streptophyta; class Magnoliopsida; order Poales; family Cyperaceae; genus Eleocharis; species Eleocharis quinqueflora. Next base: position 100,895 of record CAXKVX010000634.1, on the reverse strand, counting down.
TTTACCCAATGTCCTATTTCAGATCAGAAAGCTGACCTGGTGAAGGCCGATCCAACGAAATTTCAGAATATATCACTGAAGTAGAGAGCTTGCATCGATTTGGTAAATTCTTCCTACATAATTGTAATTTTGAATTTATAGGTGTCTTTTTCTTTGCAATAAACATCTCATATATCTACATCTAAGTGTTCATTTTTCCAAGAGCTCCTTGATTTTGTGAACTGAGAGGGGTTTATTCCAAGAAATTTGAAGAATCTTCCCCTTTTGTGGCTTGGGTTAAATCGAGGAGTAACTACCCACTTTTCATACCAGATCCGACTGATTTTAGACAGTTTTCTGGAGAAGAACAGAAGCCAGGATAGAGTGGTGCATCTCATGCTACCAGTACTGCTGGGAAGACTGACAGTACCGACTCTTCAAACGTAGATTTTGAGTACTTCTAGAAATTTACCTATTACATTGTTGTTATTTGTCCTCTTTTGGATATTGGCTATTGTACATTTTAGGTTTATTTATTGCAGTTCAAATTTCTTAAGGAGATAGTATAGTTATGGAAGGTACCAAATATTTTTTAACTTTATTTTAGTACCACTTTGGATATTTCTTGATTTTATGAATGCAAAATATGTCATGATAATAAAATATATTATTTGTTTCTATATATCTTATGCATCCTTCTTAGCTGTCTTTGATCTTGGTAGGTAATATAAGGAATGTCTTCTAAGATAAAGGATGTCTGGAAACTTGAAATCTGATTCAGGAAAAGGTTTGTACTTTCACTTGCTCGCTCAAGTGTTCATTTTGCTTCATGTCCTTGATAGGTTTGTACTTTCTTAATTTGTCAATTATTTGTATTTCCAATTATCAAGCTGGCCTGACATGTGAGTAAGCTAATTACTCTGGATTTTTTATTTTATTTTATATGAATACAGATTCGAAGATGAGGAAGTCAACTCAAAAGGAGCCACAACTTAATATGATCTTTGTGAGTGTGACTGAAACTGATGGAAAAATGGTTTATGCATGAGACCTTGTGTATGGCTATTTTTAGAACCAATATACTATGTTTGTTTTACTGATCTTTGTTCTGATATATATTTGAAGAGAACTTCAGTTTGGATATTCAGAAATTTTTGTTCCATCTCAAATGTGTCCTTCTATAGTTATATTAGTTAGGAGCATAATTGAAAAACGGTGAAAGCCGATCTTTTACTTTTCCATGTTACATGTGTGTTATATAGTCGTTACTCATTAGTGATTTTCATTGATCGAGCATTGTTCGGTTAAGATGTTTAAATTTAGTTAAATGGTCATCTCGTAACTGATAATAATTAGTCATTTTCATTGACCAAGCATTGTTAAATTTTAATGCACCATATAAAATAGTTTTTTACTGGCTCAATCTTAATTTGATTTATTAACAAGATATATTTGAATGATCCATTTTAAATTGATACATTTTAACTTCATTCGTGGACATTGTTATATAAATGAATGCTTCTTTCTTCTTTTTATTTTTATTTTTCCTGAGGTTGAACATTGCAATTGATGTAGCATCAGCACTAGATTCATTGCTATGGGCTCACACCAATGGTACATTGTGATCTCAAACCAAGCAATATACTTTTGGATGAAGACATGACTACACATGTGGGTAATTTTGGATTGGCAAGGTCTTTGGTCCTACCTGATAACATAATCCTTCAAACGGTGACAAGCACCAGCGAAATTTAAAGGTTCTATTGGCTATATTCCTCCTGGTATGTTTGAGAAAAATATGTTCTTTTATGTCGTACATTCATCCATTAATAATCTTCTCCAATCAATTTCATATTTGAGAGTCAAGTGACAAAATTAGAGTAAATTAAATGTTTGTCCAGTATATAAGTATATTCCATGTTTTATATGTAACAAGTTACTCTTTTGCATATTTTAAATGGATTTATTCACATATGCAAATCTGGAGTGGTTGGAGAAGGATCCTTGCAAAGCACCAAGTCAATTCTAGAATTTGCAGAACCTGTGCTAAGCACTGCACCTGCCTTAGAGTTAGAGAAACTTAATGTCATTGACTTGGAGGATGCCAACATAATTTTTGAGATGATCAAGTACTTCCCTAAGTTATCAAAGAAAGCTGAAATTTTATTTCAATGATGAAGAGTGAAGCAATGAACAATGTCAGTTTGTGCTTCAGCATTTTGAATTTCTTCATTTTGTGGTGGTCTTTTTAGGTCTGACTGTTTTCCCTAATAAGTAGGGTTTTCTGGTAAGGCAAAAAATCTGACGAAGCCTCATTTTTCTTTTGGGATTATTATTTTTTCAAAATGTTGATTCTTTTTCTTTTCATAAAGGGTGGGTCAATAAAACTTCCCGAAATTTGTCATAAAAATCTTTTATTTTTATTTTTTGCCATATCCATCTTGTAAAAGACTTATATTTAATTGCAACCTCCATGTCAATATCGGTATAAAATTTGCTTCAGTTTGAAATTTTTTGTAGGTAATTAATAATGGCACGTACAGGAGGCAAGTGACAACTTGGAACTTCGTTAATTTGCAGGACTACTGTATGCTTGAACATGAGATATTTTGAAAAAATTTAAATGTTTCCCATTTTTTCTTTAATATATTATGTATTCTTTGCTAATTTGTCTCATTTTTCTGAAATTTTTAAATATCTTGTGACTTTAAAATTATTATTTTATTATTTTTAATGCCCATTAGAAACCTGGTTGTAACTGTGACAAAAATAATACGAATCAATAAGTAATAAGTAAAGGAAAACAATAGAGTTTGAAGTAATTCTTTTTTTCTCTTGTATCTGTTTTTGTTATTGCAGTTGTGCAAACTTGATTTTGTCAGACTAGAGGTGTTTTATTTCAGTTTTTGTCGAAATTTTGTCTTTTTTGCAATAATCAGAGCATTGTTTTTCCTTCTTTGCAGCAATGCTTAAGCTGACCTCGATCTTCTTGTTTCTGAGGATGTGTTGTATCTTGCCTCTGGTTCCATAATTCCGGGAGTTTTTTGCTTCAACAGATGAAGAGGTTGCTACTCTTAATATCTACAATCTCTATCCTTTTCTGCGAGCTTTTGATTTGCAAGGAAGGCGCAGGTTGCCGCGTGCTCAGTAGACTATGAGTACTTCGATTAAGTTTGTCATAGAATGACTCAGGTGAACCAGATGGAACAAAAGAATGGTGATGTCTTGGATTCACTCCTCGAGCTGCATTCAGATTCAGAGCTTCATCGGCGAACAATCCATGGTCTATTGATAATTTGATAGTGATATGTTGATTTTGCTTTAATTTGGTTTGAATTAGGATTTGATTTTTAAAGGGTTTTAGCTTTCTGTCTCACTTTTTAAGTTATGGGTTTCAGTATGTACCACTGTACTGGTACTTCGAAGGCATAGGTGAATAGTTCGCACATTGTGTAGCTTGCTAATCTGGTGTAGAACAAAATGCTGTATCTCTTTATTATATTTTGTATTTTTGTTTCTTTTGATTCAATGATGCTTTTTTATCACGTTGTCTTTTACCTCACTAAAAGGGTCCAGTGACCAATGATGGTATTACTTTATTAATTGGTAAACTAAAGGAAATACAATTGCTTCATAAAGTATATTTTTTATTCTCTACGATCGATTTGTAGCCGGTACCGAATCAACTTCAATCACAAGAGAGTGGGCAATGGCAGAGCTGCTGCACAACCCAGAGTGCCGCATCAAAAGCTTGTTCTAGCTCATGGTCTCATGGAGTAAATGGAAGAGGCGGACATCTTCAAACTTCCGTATATTTAGGTCGTAGCTAAAGAGAGTCATGGGATTGCATCAACCTGGGTCACTTTTGATGCTTCACAAAGTAGCGGAGGATGGAAAACGAGATTGGCACATTTTCAAAGGGTGCAGGGTAAAGGAAGTGCAAAACAGAGCACAACTGCATAAGCGACCCAAACTATATCCAACTATCCAAGTTACAATAAACAACACATCTGAATTGTACGAGAAAATTAGAATGTTTTTCCTTCCTGGTTTTCCTTATTTTTGTTTCATTCTTTTGTTATAACTAGTCTCGCGAATGGCATTGACCGTGTTGTCAACCAGTAACCTTTCAGTTAATTTACCCTGAAATAAAGTTTTGAGGACACTTCTTATTTTTTAAAAATTATTCGCTTATTTTTTTTTGTGATCTCTATTTTTTTTTTGTAAAACCCTACATACTTTTAAGATGTTGACGAGAGTTTTGATTCCTGATTTGGGAATTTGGGGCCAGTTTTGCTATTTCTGTATTTTTTTTTGTATTCCTAATTAGGGTTATCCAGCAAAGAATGCACTTACCTGAGTTTCACATTAGAGTTCTCGTCAGGAAAACAAGTACAACAACTAGGTAATAAAAGCAATGATCCACCTTTAATCATATGGATCAAGAGAACATATGATCAAGAAATAATTTGTGAAAAATAAGTAGACATGTCTAAATAAAAGCATATGTCAAGAGTTCTCTAAATAATTAATGACATAATTTCTAAACAGACAAAAAAACAATAATAAGGCCAATCCATAGTAAAATATGCAAACGATGAAACACACATCGTAACAATGTATAATCAAGAGGTTCGAAACTGACATACATATGGAGAAAAAGCTTTTATCATCCATATAACAGGAAGCTAGAAGACTGACAATTCAACATCTAATGGACATGAAGCTAGAAGAAAGAGCTTTTATCATCCATCATATATTGGAGACTCTGATGACTAAAATATCTCAAATTTACCTTAACACCACACCCAATGCCTGGTAAAGTCCGCTCATAGTCACCGACCAATTGAACTGGAAATTCAAATGCTTGGCGGATGATCAATTCATCTTCAGAGGAGATATTAAAACTAAGAGTAAGGATTGAACCAAACGGAAGTGCAACAATAGGCCTCGAGAGAGGGAGAGATATCTCCTTTTCATGCCCAACAGTAATACGGACAGCCTCAGCTTTATCCTTTTTTAATACAAAACTCTCAGCCGCAGGGTTCTGAACCATGGAATTCGATGCAGCTATTGTCCCATGGACTTGGACCAAAGAGAAGGAGCAGTCTGTTAGCATGAGACTCAAATGCACCTCCACACCGTCTTCATAGACGGCAAAGTTGACTGCAATCCCACCTATATCTGTATTCAATTTTTTGCATAACAATTTATCAAGATTATAATTATCATAATAGGAATGACGCCAGAGGTCACAGCAGAGTTCATCATCTGTGAAGACTAGCTCCTGATACTTGAACAAGAGGGGAATGATGGAAACTCTATCAGACACATTCCAGCCGCATCGTCTCGGCCCTTCAAGAATGGCGAAACCCTAAATAGTAATTAAACAAATCATAGTATGTAGTGAAAGATAAAGGAGCATTATTTAATTGTTGCCTTTGTTACCTCAGAATCAATTCTGGAGGGATATCCACGCACACGCCTGAAGAGAAGGTGAGTAGGATCAGCGGTGTCAATTATTATAAAACCATATATTTCATCCATCTTTGAAATTTCAACATCAAGTAACTTTACTGAGAACACCTCTAAATACTGTTGTTTGAACCTTTGGAGTGACTTAGGGGGCAAAGATGCCCCTTGCCCCTGATCCGCAATCTCCAGAGCCTCTGTTTTATGATAATCATTGGGTCTGCACAACAAATATGTACATGAGTAACAACATAAACAAAACACAACTACGGAAATGAATAAATAAAATATTTTGTTAACATAAGAGGGACATAAAACTCTGCCTATGTTTTACATAGCCGGTCCCAAGAGCCAATGAAAAAATCCAGCCAATCTTATGAAAATGATATCCAATATGGGCTTTATTTCTAGCCTACTCCAAACTTGTTTGGGACAAAGGCTTTGTTATTGTTGTAATATAAGAGGGACATAATAAGATATTTTAACTTCCTCATATCCTAATGCCCTTCAGAGGGATGGGAGGGCTCAATGTTGTATCCTTCACTCCCATTTCAATATTGAAGACAACAGAAAAGAAGAAAGAAACACAAAATGCACGAGTGAAAGGAAATTGAAACATAAAAAAACTGCAGGAACAACTCGTAATGGAGGTCTGATTGAATAATCATTTTGGTAATTTATCAGTAGACTATTTTTCGTGTGATTAAAAGGTTATTGGTAAACTACCACTAACATCACAAATTGGTTCATTCAAAGCTCCACTTAGGCTGAGTAAATATATCCAACTGAAGGATACCAGTAGGGTCTAGAGCACATAAGAGAATGACAGAAGATAAATTGAGGCTTACCCATGGCACGGATTGGCAATTCATAGTCACATGGCATCGACGGAACACAGTTGCCAAAAAAAGATTGAGTAACTCAAGGTCACCTGGGTATGTTCAAAGGGAAGGACAAAATAATGGATAACAGCATGAAAACAAACCTGGTGGAAACATCTCGAGGACTGCTGAGGCACCCCAACTTGTGAGATCCAGACGAGCGGTTGTCGTCGGAGTCTGATCCAAACGAGTGGTCGTCATCAGAGATATCTTCTGATTCTGCTTCTTCTTCATCTTCTCCATCACACTCCTCATCTACTGACTCCCCATCCTCTGTCAACTCCTCCTTTCTCTCCCCCAACTTGTGAGATCCAGACGAGCAGTTATCGTCGGAGTCTGATCGAAATGAGTGGTCGTCATCAGAGATGTCTTCTGATTCTTCTTCTTCGTCATCTTCACTATCACAGTCCTCATCTACTACCTCCTCATCCTCTGTCAACTCCTCCTTTCCCTCCCCCCCCCTCCCTGTCGTACTCGAAAGCCTCTGTCCAAGTCACCTTGACTTTGACCTTTGCATGGCAACCTTGTATAATGTGCTCTTTGTTGGTGGAATTGAACCTTGTACTGGCATGGAAGGAGACAGATTCATTGGCAATTGAAATGTCTTCAGAAGAACACCGAAGAGAGAGGCTAACATCTACAATCAAAGTTGACTCTCTTGGAATTACTGTAACCCTTCGTGATAGAGGGAGAGGGACCTCGTCCTTGCTGGATGGAGCCAGCTCAAGAATGGCACAATTGTCACTCCTGATGTGATCAAACAAATAACTTTTCGCTTGGGAGTGGGGGACAGCACTGTTGGAGGTTATCACAGTCCCATAAACTTCCAGGGGCATTATTACCCCTGGCATCCCATGTAATTCCAAGTCAGAAATAGTGAGTTCTAACTGAGCCTCTAAACCGTCGCGGTACACTGCAAATTTTACTACCATGAAACCATGTCTTGATTCCAGCCAATCACATGTGAAAATTTCAGAACGGTCCAGGATGCTATCCCACACAATACTCGGAACTTCAGTGTCATTGTTTGCTTTAAAAGAACTTCTCACAGAAAAAACATCTTCAACTTCTATGCCACAATCCGGTCCAGTGAGGATTAAACAATCTTCTGAATTAATTTGTAAGTGTTCGTCGCAGGAGACATCATAGAGAACATATTTTGGTGAGACCTGATGACGAGTTGTGCTCCACAGGACTAGATTATCTTCGAGAATTGGATCAACACCAAGTGTTTGCTCTTTCTGCAAAAACAGCACTGCAAAGACCTCAACTAAACAACGCTTTCGAACTCTGCAAAGGGGAAAAACACATAACATAAATAAAGGTTTGCACAAACTGCAACCAAGTCCAAAAGGCAGTTTTAGCGACTCTCTCCTTATCATGTCACTTCAATTTCAGTCCATAGGAGGAAGAGGAGAGAGGAGATGCTAAATAGCTGTATGGGGTTTTAAGTACAAGATGGATTTAATCTCTGTCTCTCTGTGTAATGATTCGGAATTATCAAAGTAATGTTGGCTGTTGGATACTCATCGGGATCGAGATTATGGTATAATTGTTATAAACTGGAGATGAGCAGTGTACAGGAACTGGAGAAGGTGTATACGGAGTTTGTTAGAATATTTTCTGCGTTTGTTAGGGACATTTACAAATATACCTAATTTTTATTTGAATTCACAGAAAGATGTAATTGCCTATTATATAAAGGCATCCCCTTCTTATCTGCATATGTTGAAATCTGTCTCAAAAACCATTATCAAATTCTTAACCATTATTCTATTCTTAGCTAATACATTAGGTATTTAAAAAACAGTAAAGGAAGAACAACACCAAGAATAATTCCATGCTTTTCAAACAAATTTGAACAAAACACTTGAAATACTTCCAAACTATCACTACAGATATTTGGAGAAACCCTACAAAATCTGCAACTATTTGAAGGATAACAGCAAGCAATATTCAATTTAATAGCAGCAGTGCTATAGTGATTTTGGATACAAAACACAAAAGTCCTCAAGAAATTTGGAAAATTACAGCTTTTACCACTATAGAGGTTTAGCCTTACATTTGTGTGTCTTCTCCGAACCACATTTGGGTCCTTTCTAGATGCATGCCTACGGATCAATTGTTTAGAATTTTGGGATGCTTTGTTGCGTCTGCTCGGCTCTCCTTCACTATCATCAGGTTTTCTAGGCGGCCATTGTACCTTTAATGCCCGCCAGCCTTGGTACGGACCGAACTGATAATCAACTCCTTCCTGTGGGCTCCATAGCAGAACTGAAAGATTTGGATTAATGGTTTCATGTCGTATGGTATCATATCGATCAACATCGTATCCATCAACATGTTTTTCTGTGCCTTGCAAATAATAATCAGAAGCTTTCTTCCAATTCTTCTCTTGTTGTGAAACCATCTCACTGACTATTTCCTCCCACGGGTTAAACAAGGCTCTAGAGATAAGACGGTAGATGGGTTTGACTCTTATGCTGGCACAGAACGTAAGAATCACTACTACAAGAACCGGCTTAATGTCTGCTCCGACAGATGCATAGTTGTGAAGCATACGAACACAATTGATTAGTTTCTCTCTACTAATCAATACACTATCAGGTGCGCCGATTGTACTATAATTGCCATCAAATGGCAAGCACACATCCCCTCCCGCCAAGCCAATAGGATTCTCGTTTTTAAAACGAAACCATGGTGATGTGCTATTAAAATCACCTATCCTCCATGCATAGAGATACAAAGTGTCCATGCAAATTGCAAGGACAATCACATCTTCTCCTGCAGTCAGCTCCACAAGCGCCCAGTTCCACTCTTCCTTCCCTCTATGTGGCCCCACCACAGGTATATGATTTTTTTAGGGCATGCAACATCTATGTAACGAAGCATTCTAATGTGGTATCTGCTTATTTCATCTTCTGCCACATTAAAACGTTCCCGAATTACAATGGGCATTATTCTGAAAAAAAAAATAGTAAATATAATAAGTAATCCAGTATAATTTCCTTTCAGTATAATTAACATGAATTGCTTACTTAAGAAATACACCTATTTATGCTATAACCAATATATTAATGCATTATTTTAAACTTCAAACTAACAGGTATCAATTCCGCCTAATTATTAATGCAGGACTAATGGTGACTAAAACTTTAGTTTAATTAAGCTCAGACAAATGTATTCACAAGGATCCTGTTTAACTTTTAGATCAGATTATGCATACCGAAATTTAGACCAGTATTATCGCTTGTGAACCAGTATTATCTCTCACCAGTAAAAACCCTTAGTTTAGACCAGTGCTTTGGCATTATTCCGACATATCCATCAGTTCAGAAAAACGAGCAAACAGAATAAGGATACTTTTCTAATGCGCTTTGAACAACATTTTTACTCTAAACTAATGTGATAGAAAATCCGACCTGGCTGAGCAGTGGCACGAGCTTTCGGCGTCAGGAGGCCAGGCGATGGTACAGTCGACAATCAGAGAGGAGAGAGGAGGCGAGGCGAGGGGATGGTGCAGTCTGGACAATCGGAGAGGAGAGAAAAGAAGAGGAAGCGAGGCGATGGTACAGTCTGGGCAATCGGAGAGAAAGGAGGTTCACCTCAGTTCTCCTCCTGAATAGCTCGGATTCGATATAGCTCAATAAGAGATTGAATTTGATGTTGCGAGCAGTATAATGTCTGCTAGTTTGATGCTGCAAGTACCCAGTGAATGAAATTAATTTGATGCTGCGCGACGGGCTGATTTCATGTTTTGCCATCATGATAATGGTAGCAGCCGAATTAGCAGATCTATGTCTACCCAGCACGATTCCCTCCAATGCACCCGTACTTGGGTTATCTGGATGGAATTTGTGTGCCAAGTGAATGAACTCCTGACGCTCCATAGTTGGGGCAGAACGTAAGTGATATAGAGATCTGGATCTAATTTGTTTGCCAAAGCGCCCAATAAACTCCTGGATGTCCATAATTGTGGCAGAACGTAAGTGCTATAGAGCTCGTGAGTTTGTTTCGAGGGAGAAGAGCAATGGTGTGGTGCTGGCGTGCTGCGTTATACTTTGGGGAGGAGGGGAGGCGACTAATGTGCGGATAGAGAGCCCCGTTGTTTTATATATAATTTTGGGAAGAGGGGACAGAGAAGAGGGATTCGTATTCGCTGTCATTATTTCCCTGCTATTATTCGCTGCTATTAAATCTGAGCTGCTGCTTTTAATTTGGGAGGCTGTGATTTGATTCAGGGATTCCTTTCATATGTACCCCTATAGAAGAGACGGTTCCCAGAGAAGAGACACCATTCTCCCTTTTTTAGGGTTCCTTTCATATGTACCCCTATAGAAATTTGAAATTACATTTTTTCTCCTTTAAAATTATAACGTGCCATATTTACTTTTCAAACCATAGAAACTCTCATATTTACCCAACTCAATATAAATTACATCGAAATTAACTCAAACTCATTAAATATTCATTCTACTCTCACGTTTTCAACATATTATAATCTTACATAACAAAATTCTAATAAAAAAAATATGAATGAGTGTTACAAATTTCACCAAAACGGTCAACAATTCATGTATTTTGTATTTTTTTTTCTTGTTTACATAATGATCACAATTTTGTGAAATATATACAATTTACTTTAGCAAATAGGAGATGAAAGATAGCAATGATTCACAATTTGTTGATTAAAATTGTTGGCTTTTAAAGATCAAAGGTTATTGCATCTTCCTTAGTACACGTTGAGAATATGCACCTTGTGGATTCATGAATAAATTGCATATATGGACATATTTGATGCATCTCTCATTGGGCAACTATTAGAATTTTGTATTTTTGAAAAATAAAATATAATATTACATGTTTTAGAAGAAAAAATATTTAATTTTAAAATTTTAGAGAAATAAATATTAAAAAAGTTCCTAATTTCATTATCTAATGAGGATACTTTCTATCAGCTGAATTTTATTTTCATGACTTTCCTCTCACTTGTACGCTGTCATTTATAGTAATTTCTATTTACTAAGTGCATCACTATTCATTCTTTTTTGTGCAAACTTTTATTAATGTCAGTGTCAGGAGCATGAGATTTGCATCTTCAACATTTTTTATTTACAGAAAAATAATAAAAGTTTTGTAAAAAGACAAGATTGTGCAGAATTTTCGATCAACTAGAATGAATGGCGTCGAATTTACCTTTTCTTTAGAAGGAAATAATAAAATTCCCGACCCCTTTAGCTATAATTTCATCAATCACAACGGTTCGCAAGGCACCATATGATATCTCTAAATTGCAAAAACTAAAGAAACCGTAAAAGTTATAATGTTTCTTTAGAAATTCTAAAGGAACAATAAATTCTACGTCGTTCTTTCTATTCGATGAAAAACATTCCGCTTTCTTTTTTCATAAATATTTTATTGCTTTTAATTAATGAAACAACTATTGCATCTTAATGTTTTTCGTTTGTTCATCGAAGGCAAATTCTGCTATGAATCAAAATTAACTTGGTTGTACTATTATTGATGCAAAATCAACTTGATTTGAATTTAATGATGCAAACTATGAATCGAAAATTATTATTAATGCAAAATCAATTATTGATAACGATAAATGATTTTAATTGATTTTAATTTAATTTTTTTGTCCAGAAGACTCACTCCGAAAACTATATCAATTTTCATGCAACTTAAACGGAGCCATATTCATTTCCGATTTCTGAGAAACAGCTACATTTGAGAGAAGAAAAGGACGGATGAGACCATTGCTCCGCAGAATCACAAAGATGATAACATACTAATTGCCCCAAAAAATCAAATCATAAAAATGGAAATAAATACAGCAAAAAGATATCCGCTAGGGATGCAAACGCATCAGATACGGACGGATAATAGTATTACCGTATCCGTATCCGTTATTATTTTCGGATACGAATACAGATTCGGATAGTTTCGGATACGGATACGAATTCGGATAGTTTCAGATACGGATACGGATCGGATGATAAACGGATAAGGATACAAATCAGATAATAAACGGATATAATTCGGATAATTAGAAATGAGTACATTTCGAAAAATCGTTAATATATCATTATTCAATAATTTTGAATAAATAAAATTATTTTAAATTATATTATAAAATAAATTTAATGGAATAATTAAATGTTGCAATTAGTAGTGTCTTTATCATTTATTTTTCTAATATTATAAATAATTGAAACAACTAAATAATTAATTTACTTAGCTATACAAAAAAAACATAAATACAATGAACTTGGACTGACATATTTATAATATCCGAAAATCCGAAAGTTCCGGATTCGGATAACTATCCGAATCCGTATCCGTATCCTGTTCAAAATTCGAAATCGCATCCGTATCCGATAAAAATTATCTGTATTCGTATCCGTATACGAAAATATCTGAATCCGAATATCCGATATCTGTTAAAATCCGATTGAGAATGATCGAATAAATATCTAATCCAATTGCACCTCTAATATCCCCACCGAGCCACTGTGTTGGGCCAGTGTGTATAGTCAAAAGGCTTTTACTTAAAATATCTGATCAATGTTATTAGGCTCTTGATCTTTTATAATAGCTTTGCTGACAATAAGCTTCTCTCTATTGTAAAATTAAGGCAGAATTTTATAAAGACATTAAAAGTTCAATATTACATGTCTCTTTATTTTAAACACAAATTTTTTTATATAAAGGCTTTTAAAATTTATTATTACATATTTATTCTCTCAAATTTCATAATTATATATTTATCTATTTAAAACATCTTTTTATTATTCATATAACTGCAAATTAATAAAATTAATGTAAATTAATAATTAAATGGTAATTAACATTCTAAAACATCAAAAGATGTAGGGAATTAAATACAGGACGGACCGAGTTGGGTCAAACTCGCCTGGGTCAACAGATTGGTCTTGCTACGAATTTGCCGAGCCGAGTTTGCAAAAAAAAAAAAAGTATAATCGCTAGCTTCTTTATTTCACACTGCTTCTTCTCTCTTCTATTTAGACATTTGACAAAATATGTACGGGTTTGATCCAACCTGTGATCCAGCCAATCCATTGATCCGACAACATGTTTTCAACTGAATGTAAGAGTCCAGAAGATATGACGAAAACATATGACCACAAATATTGCAAGTAGCCAAGTACCACCAAGTTGGGCACAATATCGAAGATTGCTATGTATTCAAAGATTGAGTAGAACAAAGTAAAGAAAAGGAAAAAATATGTTGGATGACAAGGTGCGACAAAATACTCCCGCTTTGCATGTCTCTGAAAGCGTAAATCACATCTCCCACACAGTCGAAACAGAGAGTGAAGATGATGGCTCAATCTGGACTGTCCATCTATTCAGAAGAACTAATAAAATTTGAAAGGCCTTGATGAGAGAACCTGATGTCATGACTATTCTCAAATCTAAGCATGAAATCATTCCCAATCTAAAGAAAAATTGAAAATCCAAAAAAAAGTGCGTTCCAAGAATGTACAGACGCTCTTGAAGGGCATAGAGATGGGCAATCATGCCCTTGGTTCTCAAGGATTCCATTTCCGAAAAGGTATGAAAGAGAATCATGGGGCAAGTGGATGAAGAAACTGACCCTGAAGAAGAAATCAAACCCCAATCTCAAGAAAAGCTCAAGCCCAAAAAATCCAAATGTGAAGAAGATCATGGTGAAAAAGTCAGATGAGTTCATTACTATATGGGAGTCTCTCACTCAGGCCCGGTCCTGACCCATGGCAGCATGGGCGATTGCCCCGGTCCCAAAAGTCCAGAGGGCCCATTCTACCAACGATATTCAAAGTCACTGTAAAAAAATTACGAAACCCATTAACCCTCTGCAGCTTCTCTCTACCAGTGATATATTTTAGCAAAAGTGCAAAACCTAAACCTAATCTATATGTGGCTGCTCTCTATGATTGCTCCCTTGCTCCGTTATTTCGCTGCTCCTCAAAACTTAAGCCTTCGTCGCGGCGCCGCCTTTCGTGTTCCATAGTTCCATATCCTCTCCTTCTCGCCTTCATCAAAATCTACCATTTTCACAATCTTCACCCAATCTGTACCTCTCATTTCTCAAATCTCAATCTTAATTTTCCTGTAATTTTGTTAACAGATCAATTTATTCCTTTTTATCCCAATTTGATAAAGCAAAACACAAGTGCTTGCACCAATTTTATCCCACTCGCTGTCACTGTGACAGTGATAGTCTCGACCCTCCTTGCTTTCATCTGACTGTCCAATAGGCTGAGTCTGACTCAGTCTTGCTACTCCAAGTCCCCAAGACAATTGCTCGCATCTCTCCTTCTCTTCCACGACTCTGCCTTGCTGGTTTGCTCTCTCTTCTCTTTCATTTTTTTCGTAGGAAATGAGTATATTGGCAACTTGGCATCTGATCATCGGAATTTGAAACTATAAACAAATGCTCGCAATGGGAATGGAAAATTCTTTTTTACAATTTTTACCAAATAAAGAAAATTTGCTTGGGGACAAATTTTACCAAATTTTTTTTCATGCCAGCTGAACAATTTTTTTTTAAATTGATTGATGTTGCAGTGGTTGTTTGACTGTTTTGATATTGTAGCAATGTGGCATTATGCAGTCAGCCTCTTCAAGGCAAAAACACACGATGATGATTTTACTCCTTTATTTTAGTGACTTGCTGAAGTATTTTAGTTTCATAATTTCAGTTTTTTATTGTGGAATATTTGTGTATTACTCTATTTTAAATATAACAGTGCTAAATTTATATTAAAGATAAGAAAATTGTAATTTTTTAATAATTGTTTTTTAATATCATATTTATGTTGATTATTATTAATGTTTTAACGAAATTTTCTTTCACCCCGGGCCTCAAATCGCTCAGGACCGGTTCTGTTCTCACTATCTCTCATGATGAAGCCTACAACCCTAAAGAAGAAACTTGTTATATGATGAATGACTCGGGATATGATTCTTCATGCATTACAAGTGAGGAAACATGGAGGCCAGATAAACCTTCTACTTCTGAAACCTCAAATTCTAAACAATCCAAGGCTCAAGATAAATACAAGCATGGGATCACATCCTATTGCACATGCTTTTACCACGACAACATGAAGTCGTTTCTGGACGAAGAACAAGAATTCCAAAGATGACGCGAATTCCAATACCAAATATAAAAAATGCAGGGTCAAGATTTAAGCCCAATCTCTCGGCCCGTGAACTAAGAAGAGAAGTCACTTAGTTGTGTAATACGATACACAATTCTGAATAAGAGGAAGCAAAAATCATGTGCCTCTTATAAGGAGATCCTCTTATACCGTAAATGTGATTAATTTAATGTCAAGACATTATACGTATTTCACTAAGATTTTGGACACAAATGCATATAGAATTAAAGTAAATTAATTATAATTATTAATGGATCAACTATGATTAATTAAATTATATATTGATATTAGTGCAAAGTCAGAAATATTATTTGGGCTAAATCCAAGTCAAACTGGATCAAAGTCCAAGCAAAAAAACATAAATGTATGTCTATTGCAGCCACAATGTGGTAGGAGAGATTTGACAACAAATCAGCTGACTTTAAGCAGATTGATTGCTGCCGCAGAAGATTCCATTGCGACCGCAAGACACTTGACAGAAAACTGTAAAGTCTGGAAGGCCAAGTCAATTGCGGTCGCAATGAGGTTCATTGCGACCACAAGAGACTTGCTTCAAGGCAAGTTTTGGTTGCCTAGATTTACCATTATCTTTCTGATTTGATATTCTAGCTTTTATACCAAATTCGTGGAAATGTTTACGAAAGTAAATATTAGAATTTTGAAAAGAATTGGAGAGAATATAATTTCGAATATTTTGTTAATATTTGATAATTAATTTTGCATCTTTACAAGATACACTAACGCCCCTATAAATAGAGCCGGGTCTCCAAGCATTACGGGTAGTTGAAACATTGATGTTTTAGGCACATGTGTGTGCATAGCTATTGACATATTTCTCCATAAAGTGGTCATACTCCGTGTGGCGTTCGTACTCTTGGAGAAAGGATACCGCCCCATAATTGCTTGGAAGGACCCGTTGGCAAAGGACCATTGAGAGACTCTATCGCGATTGCAACGACATCTCCATTCATTCAAGAACTCAAGAAAGAAGACAACGTTGGAGATGAATAGTAAGTTCACGCTACCATACTTTATTTTATTTCAAACACGTAGCATAGAGATTTTGTGAATTGTTGCAATTGTTTGTCGTAGTTTAGGGAAATGGTATTTGGCTCTATCCTAAATTGAATTCCATCAAAATTAAGTCTAACAAAAAGGACATTTACGTTACCCACCTCCCAACGATACATAGAATCAGTTTCATATTTATCAACAATATTCTTACACCAAAATCGATTTGAAAGGCCAATTGGGAGTATTTCAGTATCTTCTTCCTCCGACATCTTATTATCCTTGATGATTGTAAATTTAATATACCCTATGTCACATATCGCCACATGAGATCCTCTTATACCAACACAACTAAATCCTTGTCATATGGTCATCTAATTCAAAGATAATAAAAGCTCATTCCATTCCACTCAAACTCAACCTCAAAATGACAAAACCAAAGAACTTTTGGAATGAAACGTCTAGTATTGAGTGGATCCTTGTGAGTGAAAATGAACAAATCGGGATAAGGAGGTATAAAATCAATCCGAACAATAAGGTAAATGGGTGGAATAAATTGCCTAATGTCAAAGCAAACCAATACGTTGATCCAAACACCCCTACTCTAACTATACCTCAAGTTGAATCCTCCAACTCTCAACCTACCTAGCCTCTCAACCCAAGTGATCTTCAATCCATTCTTATCGCTTTGAGTAATATTCAAGTGTAAAATGATCACATTGAAAAGCGGCAAGTCAAAACGGAGACACGTGAAAATGAATTCTTTGGATAGTTTCAGGGGCATTAGAATGCCTTCTATAAGAATCATGTTACCCTCAAAGCAAGGTGCAGTCAAAAGCTCGGTCTGGATCTTGGTGAAACTTCAAAAGGAAATCATAAAAAGATAAAGGTCCAAAGTGATGAAATCGAGGAAGAAGAAGAAGTCAGTGGAGGTGATAAGGGGAATAATGATGAAGATGAAGAAGAAGAGGATGGTAGCAGCACCAAGAAGGTTGATGATGACATCACCATGACCAACACTTAGTTTCCTTTAGTATCATTACGTTTTACTTTTTATTTTGATGATTATCTCTATAATTGTTATGCTATCTAGTTGTTATGTTACTTAGTTGTTTTATTCTATTTAGGTTGCATGCCTTTTATTTTTAATTTTGTGTGTGATTGAACAATTAGTTTAAGATTGTTGTGTAGTATGTTAAACTTGACTTTTAAATGCATTTATGCTTATTTGCTATATCTCTTGTTTCATAGCGATTGATTAATGTTCATTATTACTATATTATATGGTAAGTTTTGTATGTGCATGTCTCAAAATAAAAATTAAATTGGGAGATTTAATGAATTAAGGGAGAGCAGAAATGGGGCTTAATTAAACAATGGTGCCTTTTGTACGAGTTACAAAAAAGGGACAAAAACTCTATGTGCAATGATTTTTAAAAATAAAAATTTCTCAAAACATGCACATGTATTAAAATTTTACAAATCGACAAACTAGAGAGATTATTATAAAATGATATCTTTGTATTTGTCGATTTGCAAAATAAACTTGACTTTTACATTTGCACTTGAGAATTGTTGCAGGTGTGTCAAGCTTTGAAGAAATTAAAGCAATATCTTCGAAGAATTGAAGGCACTAAAGAATAGTTGAATGCATGCAAAAAGTGAATAACAAGTTCATAAATTAGCTAGGTTAATTATGCTAATATTTAGAATATTTAAATTGACATTTGAAGAAAATAAAAACCTACAAAAACATATCATGGCGTTGTGTAACGCTGCTGTAGCGTTACAGCGCTATGGAAAAAGAAACCAAGACATAGAAATTGGCTAAGTATGAATGTCACATAGCATTGTAAACGTTATCATGACGTTATAACGCTATACTCCCAGCTTTTTGTACTTAACCAAATTTCTAAAACTGTTTTTATAAAACTACTTTTATTCTGTCAACATATCGTACGTCTCTTATTTATTCAAACTTTCTAATATCTTCTCTATATAATTAAACTTCAAATATTTACTTGAGAAGAGGATTGAATTGTTTATTTTACGCTTCCACAAATTAAGTACTTAATTAAGTCAAATCGATATTTACATTTCTCCACTTAATTGTTAACTATACCAATTTGAGAAGTGTATTAATCAAATTAATTGAATTGCCGGTATTGTTTGAATTGGAACATTCGCAATTTAGTCCTTATCTTATTTAGAAATTGCATTTAGGATTTAAAAATATACCCTAGTCCCTAGGTGTTACACTCTAAATTTCCAAAAATAATGTGGATGCAAGTTTCTCCCAAAATATAACAAGACTGATTTTATAGCGCAATAAATTTATGGGGAACTTTCTTATATAGGAATGCTTTTTAGTTGTTCCAAATTTGAAATCTCCACTGTTTTGACAATTTCACAATACTCGACATGTAAACAGTGCAAGAACGGAACATTCCTCACAAAAAAAACTAGCTCACTGATGTATACTATACATACGAAAAATTAAACCACATTAACCTAGATTTAGGGATTCAAAGGAATGTTCAAAGGGATCAGAAAATTCTCCATTGGCAGTTGCTTGTTTCAGCAAGTTATTGATTCCAGCCACCCACTTCCTTTTACTGTTTCCATTGTCGCACTGCAATTCTATGAGACCTTGCGCCGTTCTCAGGCCGAAGCTGCATCGGCCTTTGCCTCTGTCTCTTTCTTGTTCCGGCCATGGTGGAAGTTCTTCACAGACACCATAAACAATACCTGGTTTATTTTAAATCTTACCTTTTAATTTGCTCTCAAATTTTGAGATGTTATACTTCCTAATTTAGTTTTACTTGTTTTTTTTTTTTCGTTTCCTCTTTGCAAAACGTGGTCCACTGTATTGGGCCAACAATGACTAATGGGCCTTGTCCTAGCAATGTCCCAATTTATTTAGTTTGTATTTTCTTTTCATTTTTAAGAAATTAACCTTTCAAAGTAATTTTATTTGTTGTTCAATTAGTTTGCAAATTGTAACGCGGTAATATTTCATTATTGAAAACATACTTTTTCTTTTCTTCGTGATAGCGCCTCCCATAAGCTTGCTTTTGAGCTTTACAATTACCTGACATTTCAATAATTTGTCAATTAAACCAGCTGCAATTCCTCAATGTTCAAACTTGAAATTAATTATTTAGCACGTTGGTTGCAAATTTACCTGAGATTTTTTGTTTATGTAGACTGATACTTTCTTCCTATGCAACACCCCTTTTCTTGTTCGCTTCAGTAGCTCTCCTTCCTTGCACCAAATATCTGGGTTACAACAGGTACTCTTCTCATAAGGAATCACCGCTGCATTGCGCTTGCCTTCTCTGTGCACTCTCTGCTTCAATGTGGCAGCTCCTCTCAAAGCTGGAACAACACAACACAACAACAATCCCTCTTTAAACAACTTATTCAAACTGGAATTTCCCAATTTTTAAATGGCATTTTAGTGTTTTAGTACATTTTCTGACCTGTTGCAGCAGCAGCCGTTAAGGTCATCAAATCTCCCGGAGTCGTCACACCGATTGCCGACTCAACAGCAGCCACAACCTGCTCATGGTGGGCCCCAGAGAGCTCGGCCATCTCTATGCAGTGCGAAGCGAGCAACTCTGTTGCCAAAGCCATGGCGGCGTTCATTTGTGCTGCATCTGTTTTGGCGTTAGCAACGGTGCCTGAAGCCACTGCAGCAACAGCTGCAGCTACCCCCGCCACGGAAATGGTCGCATGCTGTTGTGCTTGCTCCACCCGCACTCTTTCCTTGCTCTTTTCAGGACCTTTTCTGGAGTAATCCTTGTAATGGAACCAATTTCCAATTGAGTGGTGATGGGTTGAGTTCCAGCTCCTGCATGTCTAAATAAGAAAAAAAAGGGATGCACTGAGTTAATTTGTACTATTTCATTGTACATTTGATTTAATTGGTTATTAAGCAATTGCCTTGTTGTATTTACTATTTACTGTCAGTTTGAAATTTATATCTTACACGCTTCTGACGACTGTTCCAATCATCACCGGAAACTGCTGCTGCGAGCATAACAGTCTCCGGCGCCACCATCTCCGGTAACCTCTCCACCACAAAATTTCTCTTTCGATTCCCGGAAACAAGCACCTTCGATAGTCCAGAAGCCGATTGAGTCCACGATCTTGCAAGAAATTTCATCGGCTCCATCGGCATCTCCGGAACCACCACTCTGTTCACATCCCTTTCCCTCTCCTCTCCACTCTCTACACTCATCACAAGGTCTCCCCCTTTCCTCCTCCCAAAGAAATATCTCTTCTCCATTGTTGACAGGTTTTGTTCCCTCAGTGTAAGTGGCATTGATGGTCTGAATTGCTTATTTATATAGGGAAGGAGGCTCCACACAGCACGAGGGGGCAGAGGAGGTGAGGATTGTGGGGGGACAGACGGTAGACAAAGGCTGGTTTCCTCATTCCACACTTTTTACTTTTGTTATTTGTGTTGCCTCCTTTAATTAGTGCTAAACTGCTAATTAATATTTGCAAAATATAAACTATATATGATATGAGTATATGACCATCCCCATAACTGTGGATTAGTCAAATCTGTAATCACTGTCACGCAATTAGTAAACTTTTCTACATTTTGAAATTTATTAACATCAATTGACTATCAATTAAATGAACTTGACAATCTCCGACGATGTTTTTTTAAAGAAATTTAAAACAATTTCTAAAACAAAAAACAAAAATACAAACTTGATTATTTTTTCATGTTCTAAAGAAATTAAATATAATTTATTATTTCAAAAAATATAAATTTATAAGGTTAACGTTTTGTTTACTTTTAATTGTCATTAACGAAACATCAAAATACAATTTGACTTGCATGAAATTTCAAACATATCTATTTATACGTTCCATTGAAATATGTTGAGTATGGCTAATGCCGAAACGTTTGCACTTTCACCGTAATACAAAAAATTCAAATTTTATAATTTTGTGAAGTTAAAATTGAGATTGAAGTTGCTAAATAAATTCTTCATATCAAAATCTTATGAAATTATTTGTGTCTATTTATTTTTTTAATATTTTTAAAAACATGCCTATTTAATATTTTAAAAAAATCATTTTCTGAGTTGTTTTTAATTTTTAACTAAAAACATGACTATTACTTTCTATATTAAAATCGTTTCAAGATTATTTTAAATCCTTGTCAACAAATTAACCATTATAAGTTTCAAAAATTATTTTGAATATATTAAAATTATTATCTTGAAGTGAACAATTTTGTTTGAATCCCATCCTTGTATTTTATAGGACCATTTAGAAAACGTTAGACAAAAGTTCCTGATAAGCTGGCTTGAGCTCAGAGCCTGTTTAGGTTCCGCATAAGCTGGGTTGAGACTTGAGACTTGAGAGCATATTGCCTGTCTCGAAAAATTAAATTTATGTGGTCAAACGTGTCAAAATATCATTGGGTTCATTGTTGAGATATTCCTCTAATTTGTTTTGTTTCACTGTATGTAGTCAAAACGTGTCAACAGTTAATCACCAAGTTTAAGCTTTGATCCCTGCGAGGTCGGTTTGTTGTTTTCCAGTACAGTAAGGCGCCATTCAATGAAATACTGTACAGTATCGCGTAGCACTGTATTAGAATCGTTGGATTTTCTTTATTTATTTAAGATTTGTATTAAAGTTTAAAGATTTTTTCTAATTTTCACTGCTGACGATTAATTCAAAATAAACGATCGATTCGAACCGTTTGCTACTGTACTAGACGGTACTGCAAAGTAGCAGATTTGGATCCCCGTTCAATGGATTTATAATGAACCATGAACCGTCCAGTAGACATGTACTCAGTGAATCTACTTTTTTATGTGGAAAATATGCAATGAACCAATGACAATGCTTTACCCTGTTAAGTTGCAATATCTTCTTTTTTAATATTGTATTCTGTGAAGATAAGAGTTTTTTAATAATCTTATTTGATATTGATGACAACCCCCTTAGAGACATGTCCAAAAGCCTTATATAATATGATTACACGTGGCCATTAAAAAAAAATTTTGGCGGTACCATAATTGATACCGTCATCGATATCAATGAATACGTCAAGTTGGGATCAATTTGTGCATAACTGAATTCAATGGACGAATTCAGTTACATTCAATTTATATATTATTGTAGTTATTATGCACATTGTTGTTGTTATTGTGCATCTAATTATGTTTATGCACATTATTTGATCTATTATGCAAGTTATTCGATTTGTTATGCACGTTATAAAACTATTATGCATTGTTTTTGCTATTATATATTTAATTGTTATTATGAACATTGTTTTTGTTATTATGCATCTAATAGTTATTATGCACATTATTTGAATTATTATGCATTATTATGCATGTTATTTGAACTATTATGCACAAGTATGTTCGACAACCTCACAACTATGAATCTGCAATATCGGAGATACTTCTTCTGAATTGGTTAGCAAAACCCTCTTGTATTATATCTGTGCAAGAAAATTAATATTTTTTAAAAGCAATAGACAAGAATTTGTGCACTGAATTAATGTTGCAATCTCAACCACACATAAGAAATTGTTCTTAATTAATCAATAGATTAAGAATTAATTCTTACGAAAATTAATATTGTTGCCCCGCAACAATAATGTTATTAATATCATAGTATTAATTTTATATGTCTAATATGATGAAAATTTACAAATTAGAATATGTTATTGAATATGATGTGTATCTCTTATTTATGTAATAAGGTACTCATAAGCATATGAGATACATACTTGAGTATAACTAAAATGCTCTTAGAAATACTAAGGTCTTCCATATTCTTAATTCAAAAACATACTTAATTATTTTTAAATTTTTATTTGTCACCCTCAGTAATTTCTTAATATCAAAATATGATATAAGATTTTGATGGGATACATTTTTTCTAATTTTAGTTTTTTAAATACTTATTTCAAATTTTTAAGATGACTCCAAAATAATAATAACATAATCGATAATTATACACAAAATAAATCACTTTCAAAAGTTCAAAATAAAAACAAGTACTTAAAAAACTCTAAAAATAAAAATTTTATGTATCCGAAAATATTTTGATATTTAAAATATTGAGCACAATAAATAAAATTTTGATGATGATTAAGCATATTTTTAAGTTAAAAGACCGTGATACTTCTAAGAGTATCATAGTTTCACTCTCCACATAGTCATATTTGAATCACTATTGTGGATAAGTAGAGAATCAAATGAACTTATCATCATATAACATAAAATTGTGATGGAATATGAATTGTTGAATTTTTATAATATTATACCACATAAAATATTTCATATATGTACATTTTCATAAGAGTAAGACTATGATGCTTGGTCAAGCACAATGTCTTTCTTGTTTGGACATCACATTTCACAAATCGATAGTTAAAATTTTGATTTATCATGCTTAATAATTTCTTTAATCAAATCTCCTATACATTTTTTTTTATCTTTTGGAGTTTTTTAAGTATGAGTTTCGGATGTTTTTAAAATGGCTCCAAAATAGTATGAAATAATAAATGTTTATGCATAAAATTAGGGCACTTCTAAAAATTCGAAACACGTACTAAAATAACTCTAAAAATAGAAACTTTTTTTTGTATCCGAAATGAATTTGATATAAAGAAATTATTGAGCATGATAAATATATATTTCAGCAGTTCATTTGTGAGATTTGAGGCCCAAAAACAAAAAGCGTTATGCTTGACCAAGCATCATAGCCTTACTCTTTTCATAATGTTATATATAAATGTTTTAATACTTAACTCGCTATATACAATCAATTAATTCATGCAACAACTTTATTATCAATATATAAATGTTATTTATTTTTGTCATCACTTATTTCATAATTAAATTTTTTTACAAAAAGAAAAAGATGATCTCAGACATTTATTTTAAAATTTTCTTGCGTCAATTCGTTTGAAATGGGTTGATTTTGATTAGTCAAATCTAGGTGAGACTTCACAGGATTACCAATTTTTCTTGAAGCAAGTTTTATTAGTTAGTACACGCGTAATGGGTTTTCACTTTCAATATATATATATATATAATATATATATATATATAATATATATATATATATATATATTGTGAGGCTACGGTACTTGATCAAGCATAGTGTCTCTCATGCTTGAGCATCAAATCTCACAAATGAATGGATAAAATTTTGATTTATCATGCTCAATAATTTCTTTATATCAAAATCTCCTTGGATACAAAAGTTTTCTATTTTTAGAGTTTTTTAATTACATGTTTCGAATTTTTTAAGATGACTCCAAAATAGTAACAAAATAATGAATTTGTATGCATAAAAGTATGGCACTTTAAAAAATCTGAAACAGGTACTTAAAAAACTCAAAAAATAGAAAAAATTTTGTATACGAGGAAATTTTGATATAAATAAATTATTGAGTATGATAAATTGAAATTTTAGTCATTCATTTGTGATATTTGATGCCCAAGCAAGGGAGGCACTATGCTTGACCAAGCACCGTAGCCCCCCCCCTCCCTCTCTCTCTCTCTCTATATATATATATATATGAGCATGGTTAAAATAATATGCATAGTACACCACATAACGTACTATGCGTCCATTTGTATTTAATTTGGTCATTAAATTGATATTTAAGTTTCTCAATAAATTCTTCATATCAAAATCTTGTAGGAAATAAAATTTCGTGATTTTTAGAGCTTTCTTGCTATTTTTAAATATTTTTTAAAAACAGCTCAGAAATGACACTTTTGTAGTATTAAATCTGGACTGTTTTTAAAAAATATTTAAAAAATAGCTAGAAAGCTCTAAAAATCACGAAATTTAATTTCCAACAATATTTTCATATGAAGAATTTATTGAGCAACTTAAATCTCAATTTAATGACCTATATCTATATGCATAATACAAAATGGGGTGTACTATGCATATTATTTTAGCCATGCTCATATATATATATATATATATATATATATATAAATAAAGGTTTTAAATAGCGGATAGCGGTCCGTAGCAGTGCAGGAGTCATTTAGCGTTTTGCAGTATAGCGACGATATAGCGGTTAAGATTACTAATATAACTTGCATTAGTATCAAAAACTGTCAAATACAAATGCACTGATGTACAAGAGCATAATAACTGTCACAAGAAATTAACAAAAAAACATGCTTATTTCAAAAGTCAAAACAATTAACATTTAAAAATCTTATCGTTATATCCGCTATATCCGTTATATCGATGGTGTTTAAAAAATATCTTGCGTCCAAGCCAAAATTTTCGCTATTTCCGTTATATCGACGCTATATCGGCACTATTTAGAACCTTAATATATATATATACTGTACACACGCAATCAAGTAGCATCAATTCTTGCAAGCCTGTTTAGACAATAATGTGTAGGGTCTATCATATTTGTCATCGGAACACAGTTTGTTTGGTGGAAAGCAACTTCCAGCAAGGAACAAAAATTTCAAGGTCGCGTACATAACGGCTCATTCATTTAAATTTGGCGTGGTCTCGACATGGCCCGCACAATAATTAATTGTATATAGATGTACATATTGTATTATGAAACTTTGGGTCAATGCAAAAATATTTCTCGGTTCGGTGGTCAAGCGGGGCCTCATTTCTGTTGGACTATGGTCCCAAATCCCAATTTTTGTAATTAGAAAACATTTGACTGATTTCAAACTGATTCTTTGTAAGATAGTTTAAAGGATAAAAATGTTGCCTAGAAGAATTATTGTCTCTCGTAGCCTCTTGCACGGTTTAGCATAAAGACAGTTCGGTGCACGTAGTTCCTGCTTATGCAGGATACGGTGAAACATCGATCACTTTGGAGTTTTTTTTTACCGTTGCACTGTTTGGCATAGCTTTCAAAACTTTATTCTGAATTAATGAACTCATAAATTCGAAAAAACAATGTATATTGATCAAGATTTAAAATCCTTTTAACCTCTATTTGTGGTGAACACTATGTTTCAGTAAATTTTTGCTTGATTTTCAAGTAAAATATACAAGAAGAGAGATAGTACTGTATAGTAGGGGACCAAGATATGGCATCATCACATCATGCGATCATGGTCACGCTCATTGCCACAAGACTGGATCAAGCCGCTGATGTTGTTCCCTCCATCGCTCATGCTCATTTTTTTTTATCTTTACTTTACTTTGTCTTTTTTTTTCAGAATTCTGACAAAAAAATAATCGAACCATCTAGGGTTGTTCATCGAGTCGAGTTCGAGCGAGTCGACTCCAACTCAAACTCAACTCGATAGTTATTCGAGTTGAGCTGACTCGAGTAATCAAGCACATTCGAGTTTAAATGTCAACTCATATTCAATTCGGATTTTACTCGAGCCAACTCGTAACTCGTATTCAGCTCAGTTAAAATTTTTTTATTATAGTTTAAATAATTCAAATAGTTCAACTGAACTCAAATCAGCAACTCAAATAACTCAACTCGCATATCAGCTTAATTAGCAACTCAGCAAAATCTTAAGCAAAATAGCAACTCAATTTGAAAGGCCCAAATAGCTTAAACAGGACAATATGCTAACTAAATTCGAAAGACTCATATATGAAGGCCTATATATGAGCCGAGTCTTCGAGTCACTGAGCGAGTCATACCGGACTCGAACTCGACTCGAATAGAATTCGAGCTGAATTTGGCTCGAGTTAATTCTGAACGAATTTATCTAAACTGTTATTCGAGCCAGTTGTGAGCGAATCACGAGTCGTAAGTTATTTGTCCGGTCCTAGAACCACCACTCCACCAGTGGACAGAGTGCAAACTATTAAACATTGTTAATATCATCAAAGAGAAAAAGAAACAAGTGCGCGTACATGTACTGTGCACCAGCAGCCGCTGGTGGTAACTGTTGATTTGATTCCCCAACAATGCAACCATGTAACAGGGGAAAGAAAAAGCACTTTTGGTTCTATCAGAACTTTATTAAATTTCCAGAGTATGTTTTTTTATTTAACGGAAAATGACTTGTGATATAATTTTTGTTATCATTATTACGTACTATTATATCGTTTGACGCTTTGAGCGCGACCTTATCTCCTACTACTTAATCTTTCGTTTTATTGTTAATTCATATGTTTTGTATTAGATATGTATATTTGTTGCATAATTTGATATATTAATATTCGATGTTCTTTGTTGTTTAGTTTAAATTTTTTAGTGTCAAGTCTGTGTAATTCTTTGTGTGATTTAATTATTTCTTTTGTCCAGTAGTTTAAATGATTGTATGTTATATTATTCAATATAAACCCTTCATTATTCAGTGCAAATAAGAAAAAGAAAATCAGTGCCAGTACTTAGCAGTCACATTCCATTCTAGATAAGATCATTCGTTTTGAATTATTCAAACATAAATTTTCATTATCAACGTATAAAATTTGAACTCAACATGAAAACAATCATAGATTGGAATTTCGAAATAATCTGAATGAACATATTTCTTATTGTGAGTACTTAAATTCAAAGTTGAGTAGGATGAATTGCATATCTCAACAAAAATAATCTTAAGTAATTTTAATTGAGAATAGCCTGATCCTAGATTCCTATATTATTGCATTGGTTACCGCATTTTGTTTGCATGGACTGAGTGTCTGAGTTGTTCTATATTCATAAATTATTATCAGTGAATGACAGTACAAGTGTGATTTGGGCTTAAATGGTGTTTCCCTTCATTTTAATCTCTGAAGATTTCTGATCCACGTGTCAGAACTGCGTATGGTCTAATCAGGAATGGCAATATTACAAGGTACAAGTGCTGATTTGGGCTTAAATGCTGTCTGGCTGTCCCTCAATTCTACCGTTGAATTCAAATTCAACTAAAGAAGTCATATTTCATGAAATAATCTGTATTATGGAATAACAATCTAATGCTTCATATAACTTCGAAATTCACACTTACAAATTTCAAAGTTGTGTAAACCATTCGATTGCTATTTCGTAATACGGAATATTCCTTGAAACTAAATGGGTTTCGACCATTTTGTGTCAAACAAATACACGAGATGTAGAGGAGTTAGCTCATTTTCTCCTTTCTGGTAAGGTGTTATGGCTAATGAATAATTAATTAAGACTGGATTAGAATGAAATTTAAGGATGGTAGATAAATATCCTTTTGCAAAGTTAGATGGATGAAAAATACTAATTTAGTTTCTAGGTTTAGTACTTTGTTTTATTCGAAAAGATATATTATATCAGGCTATAAGAAATGAAGTTAATTTTTAAATACAATAGGTCCTTATCTCTGCAATCTCGGATAGAATTAGAACAACTTTTAGAATTACTAGAAGGGTTTAATGTGAATGAAGAGAAACTAGATCAGATTAGATGGAGATGGACTTTCAATGGTTTGTTCTCAGTGAAGTCATTGGATATAATTTGGAAGGGTTACTAATCATCAATTTGATTTTATATGGAACACAAAAATTTCTTATAAAATAAAAATATTTTTATGGCTGCTTAGAAACAAAAGATTACAAACCAAAGACCTTTTAATTAAAAGATGCATCGGATGTGATAATAAATGCATATTTTGTATTGTATGAAGATATATATCAATTATTTGTAAATTTCCAGTTTATTAGAAAAATCTGGAATTGAATTGCAAATGTTAATGATTTTGTGTTTGAAAGATCAAGTATAGAGGATTTATGGTACTTAGATGCTAGTATACCTTTCGAACTTCAATAAAAATTCGCCATAAATAATGTAGGCAACTTGATTCGAACTGGATCAAGTATAAGCACTTAACCACTGAGCCACTCATCAATTTTTTATATAGTAACTTATGTGATTTATTAATATGTATACTTTAACCACTGGGCCACTCACCCGCATATTAATACATATTAATATATCACAGTATTATAATAAAAAATATATATTATGATATATATATTACATAAGTTATTATATCAAAAATTAATGAGTGGTCCAGTGGTTAAGTGCTTGAAAGGTGTTAGGCTTAACTTAGATTCGAACCTCGTTGCATACATTATTTATA
Organism: Eleocharis quinqueflora; assembly: GCA_964058865.1. Lineage (NCBI taxonomy): Eukaryota > Viridiplantae > Streptophyta > Magnoliopsida > Poales > Cyperaceae > Eleocharis > Eleocharis quinqueflora. The sequence continues at coordinate 71,321 of CAXKVX010000634.1, read as the reverse complement.
GCGAATTTTTATTGAAGTTCGAAATTTGCTTGCGAACACTGCAGATGAAATTTGATCGGATGACTGTTACACAATCCGCCCAAAAAATCATTAAATCAAGATCCTTGAGTGTTTTGTGATTCCAACCCCTTAATAAGAAGGAGAGATATATCATGTACATACTTTTAACTCTTATAGAAACCTTAAATCATAAAATTCATATTATCGATATACAGAAAACTACATTCTAACATCTAGTTAGATACACAGCATAGTTAAGATCAATCACACTATTACAGCCTCTCCAACTGTGTTGCCAGGCTGTGGAACATCCGACTGACAAGAGATATGTGGATACACCAAATTCTGGTGCACAAGCGTAGCGAAAGCAGCACCGAGAAAAGGGCCGACCCAATACACCGCCTGATTTTGGAAATCACCGCTAATGACAGCCGGACCGAAGGACCGAGCTGGGTTCATGGACCCACCTGTCAGTGAACCCGTTGCAAGCACCGCTGAACCTGCCACTAAGCCGATGGCAAGTAAACCTCCATTGCGTGATTTCTTGTTGCTACTTGCCAGTCTCGGATCACAGGCGACATGAACCGTGTACACTAGCATGAAAGTAGTAACACATTCGATAACAGCCGCCCCAAATCCTGTCATCCGTGGCGCTATCTTTGTCGTTGGAATAGCCTGAAAAGAACATTTTTAACATAAAAACACTACCACGCAATCAATTAGAATTTAGAGTATGAAAATACCAATATAACATTTTCATACATTGAGAAAGGATTGTACCATAAATTAAAACACGTGCTGTGTCATAAAAATAAGAAACAGACTATGCCGGGCCTAATGTCATATATATAGTATTTAGTATAAATTATAGCAAAAACATTTATGATCCAATTATCATATATAAGTCCTGATTAATAATTGATAATAAGACCTAATAATATAAAAAAAATTATTATTATTTGATAAATCAATAATTGATACAAAATTTGTTTTTTTCGGTTGCCTGGTAAGGTTTTGACTATATTCTCTACTTATACACAATTTAGGAATATATAAGTTCACGGGATACAAAATATAAAAGATTAATACTAATTCTACCAAGATTGGTTTAAACTGTGATGAACTGAAATTCACAAGCATACATTATGGTCTTCTTGGCTTATTGTTAATAATGAAATCATATGTTCTTTTCTCAGTCTTTTTTTCCTCTTAATTAGCTTTCTTTTTTCCTTTTAAGAAGTTCAAAATTTAGATTTTCCTTTATGAAAATGCCCAAACGGGTTAAGCAGCTTGCAAAAATTAACATTACGAAAGTATACTGCAGTAATCCGATAATTAACTATCAACATCAGTTAAATAGGTACTCTGAATCCATATAATCTTATTCATTTACTTTTGGGCAGTAATTCACGCAATTTACTTGAACAAAGAAAAAAGAAAACTATTAAAAAAAAAGTGATATGGTTCTAACTTGACCAGCGGTGGCAACCCGTAGGAGGAGGCAAGCAAGGGTAGCGGCCACCATCTGAGATATCCAAAAAAAGATGGCAACAGGGACAGATATGTGGCCGCCGAGCGCAAAGGCAAAGGTAACAGCCGGGTTGACGTGACCACCAGATACATCAAATGCAATAAAAACAGCGATAAATAGTGCAAATCCTTGGGCGACTGCTGTTGCAATTAGTGAAGAAGCATCGGATGTAACATCAGGATTAAGCATTTCTGTTTCAGGAAAAACAATTAGGAACCAGAAATGCATCTTTGTAGGTAAATAAAAAGGTACAAAGTTGAAGAACAGATGACAAACGAGCACATATAGTAGAGCCGACTGCAATGAACACGAAGAAAAAGGTTGATATAGACTCGGCAACATAGGAGCGGATAGCAGTAGCAGAGAAGCATTGGTGAAGGATGGCCCGCATGTCAGTGGCCATTTTCTCTGATGAGATAGAGAAGGTCTGAAACTGATAAATGAACCAGATATGGAATGTCAGAAACAAGTGCAAATGTGTAAGCGGGATGTTATATATTTGGCTGAAAGAGTGCGAACAAGAGAAGCAAGAGATGAGACTGCGATGGATTTGCATAAAGAGGTGCGATTTGTACTGGCTTTAATTACCAACAGAACAAAACCATTAATTTTATTCAAAATTTCAAATGAGAAAATAGATTTTTGTAAATACACCAAATGAACGAAAGGGTGCATGCCAGAAAAAGGCCACATGCTTAGTGTTTACGTGATTGAAAGGCCCGTAGGCTGAGATTTGTTCTTATATGGATCATGCATCCTATAGTCTGCTTTAGATTATGGTGATCGATTGGAAGTCTCTTTTCTCAAAACGGGCTTAGCTCAAGTATATTAAAATATAGTTCAATTGGTTTTTACAAATGTTGCACTCCATAATATTCACACAAGATCACAACTATATACCAGTAATCGTGCTGTACACAGCCACAGAAGAAAATAATGTACACGAAAACGCGACTAAACATTATTTATCAGCTCTAAGTTATATTGTTATTGGCAAAATAATATTTTCTGTCAAAGTTATTTGAATTATGAGTTTCAAATTGTAATGTAAATATATCATATCAAGAACTCATTTCATTTATTTTGTAAATGCATATAATTTGAGTTTTTCTATTAATTATGTATAATTATTTGTTAACTTTTCCTATGGACATGCAAAATAAAAGCTCGTTGGCCTGTGAGTAAGCTACAAAAGAATTCAGGAAAATACATGTCATCTAGTGAAAGCAAGGAATTATACAAAAGAATTTGGCACAACAATATTTTGCCCATGTGAGCAAAAGAAAATTAGAACATATAATTATATAACTATCCAATAAAAAAAAATTCTAGCTAAACCAAAAAAGTAGAGATATTCCATACACCAAAATTTCTGCACCCATGCACCATAGATCCCTTCTACCCTATTACACAGAGATGGACGTATTAGTGGATTTATTTCACAATACGTGATCACAAAGGCTTTGGCATCGATCCATCAGAGAAAGAAATAAAGTGTTAGAAGGCGCAGGATATGAAGAGAAATCATATCCAAAGTCCAGAATTTACACCCGAGTAAAAGAAACACACAACAAAAGTTAAAAATCCAACTCATAGCTCCAGTCCAAGCCTTTTCGTATGCGAGTGGAGAATGTACACAAAAAAGAAACAGAGTAAAAAATTGGGTCTGAGGGGAATAAAATCCCAGACCATTGGTATTGCAAAGCTCAAATGCACCTCTCACGAACCCACTGGATACAACTTACTCACGTGAAAATCCTCCGCCAAAATTTATTTATTAGCTCTAAAACAACACATTGCTAAAAAAATTGGGTCTGAGGGAAATCGAACCCCGGACCTTTGACAATGCAAAGCTCAAACGCACCTCTCACGAACCCACTGGATACAACTTACTCACGTGCACTTCCTCCGCCAAAATATATTTATCAGCTCTAAAACAACACATTTCTAAAAAAATTGGGTCTGAGGGGAATCGAACCCAGACCTTTGACTATGCAAAGCTCAAACGCACATCTCACGAACTCGCTAGATACAACTTACTCACGTGCACTTCCTCCACCAAAATATAATTAACCCAACTGGATATAGGAAGTGATGGTCTCTCAAATGAGCCCTTTCGCATCTTTTGCGTCACAGCAGTTTAGCCTGGAGAAGCACACGAACATAGCTACCTGATAACTAATACTGGGTACTTAGCCAAATTTGAGAAGGTAAACACATATATTTTCTGGTTGCTAAATTTGCATAAGATTATTTCCGATTTCTTTGAGCGGATTTTTCGGCATTTGATCTCGCTCAATAAGGTTGTTGAAGCTCTCTATAACGATTGCTTACGCCTCTTATGCGTCACTGCGGTTTAGCCTGGGGAAGCGCATGAACGTAGCTATGTGATAACTAATACTGAGTACTTAGCCAAATTTGAGAAGGTAAACACCTATATTTTCTGGTTGCGAAATTTGCATTGGATTATTTTTGATTTCTTTGAGCGGATTTTCCGGCATTTGATCTTGCATGATAAGGTTGTTGAAGCTCTCTCTAACGATTGCTTATGTTGGAACCGGAGGGGCTTAATTTTAAGCAATTCTAGAAATACCGAGATCTAATTGGCAATTGCAATGAAGTTTTAACAATTCAAACACAAGCAATTTCTAAACAAAATTAATAATGAAATTAAAGAGAAGAGTTTAGAAAATGCAAACAAAGCAATCCAAGAGACACAAGGATTTTAACGGAGTTCAGATATTGACGATCCTAGTCTCCGGGACTCCCGACCCCCCGACACGGTAACAAGGTCGAGCCGATTCACTAGACAACACAAGTGAATTTACAACTTCGGAATTGGAGCTCTCTTATACACACTGGTGGAGCACCAACCCTAACACGGGGTGTCGAACTCGGTCTCGCTTACACACACCGGTGGAGAACCGAGCCAACGAAAAACAAAGTAACAAAAAAATACAATCGAATAGATAATAAGATAATAAACACTCAACACAATCTCTCTAAGAATTTAGAATAATTTAGAACAATGAGATTGAATCTTTGAGCTAAGGTTTGGCTATGTGTTTTAAGCTCAACAATGGTGGAACTAAGGGTTTTGCAATGTAGGATTAGTTGGAGAGGAAGGGGGGTGAAGGGTCTCTTTTATATATAGCTTGAAACACTTGCATTCTTGGCTGAAATTCAATTAAAACGTTATATAACTGTCCAAAACGTTACATAACATTTTCCCCTAGAATTGGACCGTTGGAGCTGTCAGAATTCGACCGTTATATTGTCCAGATATTTTCCGAAACGTTATATAACGTTCTAAAATGTTACATAACGTTCTGGCAACTTTAAGGCACATGTTCTGCCAATTTTGTGCCTATTTCAAACGTTACAGAACGGAAAAAAAATTTCCGAAACGTTATATAACTTGCTAAAACGTTATATAACGTTTTGGCTGTTCATTTCAATCTTCAGTCTTGAAATAGTCATAACTTTTGATTCGTAGCTCCGATTTCAGTCATTTTCGAAGCGTTGGAAAGGTCTTGATGAACTCTACACTTGTTCTCAAATTATCACTTGGATTTTCCAAACTTTTCTTCTTTGATTTTTGCATTTAAGTCCCTACAATTAAACTTAATACACAAGAAATGGTTAAATTCAATTTGGTTTTGCAAATCAAACAAACTTAGGAAAGTTTGAGTCAACAACTTACGCCTCTTGTGTGTCATAGCGGTTTAGCCTGGGGAAGCGCATGAACGTAGCTATGTGATAACTAATACTGAGTACTTAGCCAAATTTGAGAAGGTAAACACCTATATTTTCTGGTTGCGAAATTTGCATCGAATTATTTTCGATTTCTTTGAGCGGATTTTCCGGCATTTGATCTCGCATGATAAGGTTGTTGAAGCTCTTTTTAACGATTGCTTACGCCTCTTGTGTGTCATAGCGGTTTAGCTTGGGGGAGCGCACAAACATAGTTACCTGATAGGCTGATACATGATACTGGATACTTAGCCAAATTTGAGAAGATGCATGACGCATTACGCATGGCGCATGGTGCAAGATGCATGGCCCATGATGCATGATGTTTTTTAATCAATTAATTAAAAATATAGAAAATAAATATCGCTGAATGTAAACCAAAGATATTATATTTGAATTGAATATAGAAAATAAAAAACATATAATTCTCTAACAAAACAATTACCTCATACACAACTAAAAAACAACCTAAAATTCTACTTAAGTAATTAGTTGTCCAATACGCTGACACCACAATTGATAAAACCTCATGACATATTGAGTCTGCACATAATAAACAAATTGTTTAAATCAAGGAACTTGAAATTGGTTATAATAATGATAATTTGAAGATAGAGAGTATCTGAAATATTAATTTTACAAGTACCTAAGTCTCAAGTCATCATATTCCGACATTTGGGGATTAAAATGAACAGTTGAAATATATGTGGCAAGCAAATGATTATCTGCCCAACAAGATTATTTTTTTTTGTTGAATTCAAAAGTGTAAATAACATAAAATATAAAATATGTATATTGTACAATTTGTGACATACATGGTTGATTATCAATAACTTTAACCCGAGTGATGAAGATAATAATCTTGTCCTGAAGAGAAAGAGTGACTCCAACATTGCCCTCCAAGGGTTTGCCTATCATGACTAATGGAATGATACTTCCTCTAAACAATAAAAAAGTAATGAAATAGTTGAACTTTTAATCTTTGATTTGTATTATTTGAATTATAATTAGTAATTGTTGTTCAATATGGTGACTCACGTCTGATCAAGTAAGTACATCTTAACGGAAAGCACACGTTTTTGGCCGCTATGTTCGATGTAATCAATTGGTTCCCTATAACTCATCTGACCGAGTACATCTACAACAAAGTGAATACATGATGCCAATTATATACTCTATTAAAAACAGTTAAGACTAAGAAAATATTGTTTAATTACGTAATCAATCGAAGTTATTACCTGTGAGATATTTTCTGCGTGGTATCATCATAATTTGATCAATGGGTTGTGGAATTGGGTATATTGGAAAATATGGATGTTCTTCAAGAGGAACAAAAATGGTTTGTCTTTCATCAAAAACAATAATGTAATCATCATTCGTGACTTTATAGGTCTCGTATCTTAGATCGTACATCGGAGCGGGTTCGACTCTGATGTCTTCAATGCGGTACATATTTCCAATTTTGCAATTTGCCTCTACATTTGATCTCATACGACATGGTACCATCGCAAACATTTTTTATCTCTAAAATTTAAAAATCAACAGTTAAAAATTGTGTTTTCCATCCGAACATATAATAGTAACAATAGTAGTAAATATTATGTACGTATTAATGTAACCAAATTTGAAAGTGCAAATCATTGTAAATCTTACTGCACTGTCAAGGAGGACCAAGAAGAGGCATTTTTCGTCAAAACCGATATCGACCTCCAACATGAAGTGGATTCGCACGATATTTATAGCCCACAAAAAATAGCTGCAGTGATAGTCCATCAAACCCGCAAAGTTGTCCGCAAAATATCCAGGTCTGTGATGACACGACAATAAATTCATCAGTTATATATAAGAGTAGTGCAATATTGTTGTGCACGTAGAAAACACACCTTTGTTGATGGGGTCGTTGATTCATCTTTGAGCAAATTACGTTGTTTCCTTAATATAATTGCAAGATCGTAGAGAGTCGTGAAAGCAGTTAAAATGATCATAGTGTATTAGAATTAACCATCACCTCAACGGGTTACATTTATAAAGCAGGTGGACAACTAAAAATAAACTCCTATGTCGAATTATAGACTCTCTGTCACAAATGCATATATTTATATCCTTAAGAATAGATGTTTTACAACATTATGTTTATTTATTTTCTTTATTTTACATGCGTCTTTGTTAGATCCTGTGGTTGTGCAACTATCTTAAGCATTTTTCTTTTATTTTATTAGACTCATGTATAGTTTTGTCAGATTAATTTTGTATGGCGAGAGTGTGTGATGATAAGTTTGTTTGATTGTTCAGAAAGTTGCGACAAAGTTTCAAATGGCGGTAGATTTTTTGAATTACAAAAATGTTTCTGATTCTTTGTGGCGATGCCGTGTTATTATTAATGTTGAAGTCTTAAATTCTTTCTGAGACGCTGTGAACTTCATGAATGATCCGATGGTTAATATTTCACCCGCCATCATTTGTTTTAATCCTAAATGCTAAGTGTTTTGTTATTCAACGTCCTTAATAATATATAATATAATAATATACGGAGAGATATTGTTTTCAAGTAAAAATAATGATGCGAATCGAAGGCATAAGAACAGAGTGCCACAAATATGTGAAATATACATATATATTCGCCCCTTGACAGTCTATGGCAAACATTGATATCTATTAAATTTGCTGATGGCTGGAAAGGAAAATGTAGAACGTGACTGGGCATGAATATTTTACTTGTCACGAGCATAATACGTGCCAAATTTAAAAGGTGATGAAGCTTAATTATATATATTGATAATAAATATATTTTAAAAGTAATTTATCTTCTTATAGTTTGATAATTCATGTATAAATTTTGATTTAATTTCTAAATCAATTAGTTATTCATCAAGAAATTTGATCTTATGCAATTTATCAAAGCAAAAAAGCACATAATCATTAATTCCGAATGCATTGTACAGACCAATATATCGATAATACAAATTTGCAAGAACAACATAATCATAATGTACAAAGTATGTAAATTTATTAATTAAAACAGAAGCACCAGATCAAACTTCAAAACAGAGGAGACCATAAATCAACCACTTCAAGGGTACTCTTGTGCAACTGGTTGGTAGGATCCAATGAAAACATCACCATAGATGAACCCGGCAAGGCCACCACCGATAAGAGGGCCGACCCAGTAGATCCAGTTGCCGGCGAAGTTTCCAGCTGCCACGGCAGGACCGAAGGAGCGAGCTGGGTTCATGGAACCACCGCTGAAGGGACCGGCGGCGAGAATGTTTGCTCCAACAATGAAACCAATGGCAATTGGAGCAACTGTGCCCAATGAGCCCTTCTTGGGGTCAGCAGCAGTTGCGTAAACGGTGTACACAAGTGCGAAGGTAATGACGATTTCCATTACCACTGCTTGGATCTCGAAACCAGCGGCAACACCGTGGGTTGGAATGGCCTGCATGGGAGCATTTTTCAGTTCAACTACCAACAATTTTTGTGCCAGTTTATTATAAAAGAAAAGGTGATGCTTATGTTTTGTACATCAACAATAGGGGGTAGTTTACTGGACAAACTGAACATTTATAAATTATCACTTTGTCAGCTTGCATACACTTGCAACTAATTAATATATTCCTTGATTGGTCATTTAGCTAGAAGCTGATATTGACCTACTTTTAAAAATAGCTAATTTGGATGCCAATGTTAAATTAATGATTAATTAGTTGTCATAAATTATTGCCACAGAAACAAGACATCGAGCCTTTCAAAGATCCTACATAATTTATAAACGAACCGGTATATTATAACTAGAATGCTAACTAATATCCACGTAATTAATCAATTGATTATCAACGAAATTACTAACAAAACATGAGCAACTTGACAAATTTTTTTTCTAAGCTATGAAAAACTTACCAAACCACCAGTGACAAACTTGAGGAGGAGGCAGGCAACGGAGGCACCCACGCACTGAGCAATCCAGTAGAAGATTCCGGTAAGGATAGTGATGTTGCCACCGATGGCAAGACCGAATGTAACTGCAGGGTTGAGGTGTCCACCGGAGATGTTGGCAGCCATAGAGACTCCACCGAAGAGCGCGAAAGCATGGGCTATGGCCACCGCCACAAGCCCAGCCGGGTCCAAGGCCGCATCAGCCGTTAGCTTGCCTGTGGAGTGTTCGTAACAAGTTAATTTTCAGTTATTAATTTGATTGCGCGCGACTTACTGTTGTTGATTAAAAGCTGAAACATTTAGGGGAATATATATAATGCTTGTTGTCATTCCTTACATATATAAATGCTTGATAGGTTGGTCAAGCTTCTTTCACAGATTAACCATGTTGTATATCGTAAACGAACGAGAACAGTTGACTATTAGACAATAGATCAAGCAGGGAATAGTTGACTTTCACTAGTGATAATAGATCTACCGCCTTTCAGTTATCTTCTAAATAAACACTGTAAATTAGACCTATTAATTCTACATAGATGACTTTCTTCTCCACAAGTGTCTTCTGGCATTAATGCCTTGACAACTCTTTCCTAAAAAAAAAATAAAATGCCTTGACAACTCAAGCGGGAATCATTTATATATGTAATCCGGCATGTGATTAACTATAATTATTTGGCTAAATCTCTATACATTACATCTATTCTGAACCTTCTAAATCGTTATATCAACAGGTACTAACTAACTGTACACAACAAATCAAGAAATACAGGTCTAATTACCGTAAGCGATCGCAGAGCCGACACCGGCAAACACAAAGAGAAGCGTGGCAATGAACTCTGCCAAGTAGGACTTGAGGGATGTGGCACTGAAGGAATCACCTACACTCCCAAAAGCTAGCTTCACCATTTTTGCTAATACTTGAAAAACAGAGAAAGGAAGATATAATTAACTTTTCTCTGTATTTCTTAAGCTTGACTGCACGCTAATCAAGGTCATTAACTCCGCTTTATATACAAATGAAATTGGGCTTTATTGTGTGCAGTAGGTACATATGGGCCATGAATAGGCCCGGTATTAGAAGAGTGTAAATGAATTTTTAAAGGATTAAAGAATTAAAATATGAATTGACGGTGGAATATGACAATAGGGGAGGCTATAAGAAAATAGAAATCAAATGATAATTGAGAGCCGACCAACCGACCCCAATTTGATTTAAGTGAGAGATTAATGAGCTTCAAGACAATACTAAACACACTAACTTCATTTTCTTCTTCTTCTAAATATGTGCTTTTTAGAGTTTTTTGTATTATAAGATGGAGATTTATGAACTAGCAAACAAATATGTATTTGTCTAGTGTTGAAGGTTGAAATATTTGTGAACCAATCAAGTATTATGTCATTTATTTGGGCAATGAAAGAAATTTGTATAGAACCTCTAGTTTTAGAAATTAGAAAGCATAATAACTAGTCATAGTATATATCTTTTTCCCTAAAAAAGTGATAATATATATTTTGCTGCTTGTTTTGAGGTTATAATAATATTTTGTAAGTAAATTTCATATTTTGAATTCCTAACGATTATCAATTGATGAACATGATCTATATTGAAATATAATTGATAATTGAATAAACATTTTTTTTTATTTTATAAAGGTAAAAAGTCAAATGTTTTGAATGATCGTGAAATCATTAGATCAACGAATGTTCTACCTTTCAATAACATAGTAAAAAAAATAGAAATATACAAGTAGTTACCGATGAGATTTCACTATAAAAATTATGTTCGAAAGTTTGAATTTTGTATTTTGAGATAAAAATGTAAAATACAAGATAAAATATACTTTGTAAATGATTAATTGTAACCTCACTATAAATAAGTTTAGTATATTTGTTCTTGAATTGAGTTTAATGAAGCACTCTATGTACTTCATGAAAAGATGTTTGGTCTATAATGGAGTTTTCCTCGTTTTTTCTCGGAAAAGAATAACCATGTCAAAATCTTGAAGTATAAAAGTGAATCATGCATGTATTAGACGAATTTCGAACGATATTTCCTAAGCGGTAATTAATAACCTTTTAATTCATGAATCTTACATGTCATATATATATTCATTTATCATTTTATTTTATTTTTTAAGAAAAGAAGTTTCTCATTTTAATTGATTTTTTATATAATGGATTATATTACGTTTGGTATTTAGTATGTTTTAAATGTATCATTTTATTTTATTTTTTAAGAAAAGAAGTTTCTCATTTTAATTGATTTTTTATATAATGGATTATATTACGTTTGGTATTTAGTATGTTTTAAATGTATCATGTGGAATTTGAGTGTGCGATCTATAAACATGTGAGAATTCTTTTTTTTGTTTGACCCTAAAAAATAGGCAAAATATCTTGTATCTCCTTCAACTCTTTTCCAATATCCTATTTCTCCCTCCACTCTTTCAAATTTCTTTCTTGACACTTAACTCTTATTATTGTTTCCTATTTGCCCATCTAGTTAAAATCAGAAAATTAACCATAACTTTCTCATCAACATTAGCAGTTAAGCGTTAATGAAAAGTATAAAGACAAATATGCTCATCTTATTTTTCCGCCTCCTGTAAATTTGGAGCAACAAAAAAGAATGTTAGATTTTTTGTTAGTTTGTGAAAAATGAAACCAGAGACATCTTGTTTATTTATAATTTCTAAGTTGTATGAATTTTTATGTCACCGTTTGAAATAGTTTAGATTTGATTTTGGTTAAACTGGTACAAGGTGGTACCATGGGAAATTTGGTACTTAAAATTTTGTTTCCTCTGAATATGCCTGGTGATAAAGTCGTTTTTGAATTTTTTTTGTCTTTAATAGATATTTTTCTATTACTTTTTGTTTGTATCAAATCATTGAGCATGATTGAGAAGTTCGGTGCTGGAACAAAAATTTTCTGACAAAGATCTCAAACTTTGTTATTATTTCCCCCAACTACTGTTACCGAGTGAGGACTACTGGAGCGACTAAAATCAATGATTCAATCCAATTTATAGTGTCAGTGGTATAGGCAGATATAACTTCTCATTGGTGAAGTGGTGGTTGAATTTTGTCAGTGCTTTCTTTCTAGCGAAATAGTTGTAAATACTTTTTAAATAGAAATCAATAATTTTATATAATACTATTACTAAACATGAAATAACTTATTTCAATACAATAATAAGAACTATGTAATATCTTAAGAAAATTGTAAATATCAGTAGTTGAACTAGTAGTATTCATTATATCTAAACACCTCTGAAAATCACTATTGTGTACGACTATTCAAACCATTGGAAGAAATTGTTCAGACAACGTTTCAAAGTTCCTACAAGTTGTTTTCTTCAAAAAAAGATGTAGATGTCCGGTGCTGACAAAAAAGAAAGAAGTTATCTGAAGAAATTAGCGAGGGAGGAGAAGAGATGGAACGTGGAGGGAATTTCCTACTCTTTAGACAGGAGGTAGAAAAAGAAAAGCAATAGACAAAAGGAGAAGGCATATTTGTCTTTTTAATTTTAATTAACACTTGACTGTTAATTTTAATGAATATAATTATAGTTAATTTTTTGATTTTAACTAGAAGGACAAATAGGAAACATTAATAAGAATTGAGTGGCAACAAAGAAATTTGAAAGAGTGGAGGGAGAAATAGGAAATTGGGAAAGAGTTGAGGGATATACAAGATATTTTGCCTAAAAAATAAGAATTACATTTATGACTCTGATTTCTAACATTTCATAATCATGATCATATTTTTTCTACGTTCAACGATCATAGGTGTTTTTTAGACGCACACGTTCAGAAATAGAGGTCGCTCGAGTTAACAAAGCAAAAAAAATCAAGTATTTTTGAAATATGTGTTCCCGGCTAAACGCAGCATTTGAACGTGTCCAGACATATCGTTCACAACGTTACCTAAACACAATGTTTAGACGTGAACGCATATTTGAAAATTTGCACCAAACTTAATCATTTTATTGTTTGTTCTTTTCACCGTGAACGCATGCGTTTAGTCTGAACGCTGAACGCAGAAAAATAGAGCCATATATGGATGTCAAATTTTTGAAATGAGAGTCACAAATGTTATTCTTATTTTTTTAACGGCAAAAAAAAATCGACATATGAGATCCAACACTATTTATGCTATTTATGCTAGAATTGTGGTTCTCTTCTAATTGGACTTGCGTACTCTGTGCTTTTGAATGGCTTATATAATAGTTTCTGTGAAAAGACATTGTCTATGTTAGTGAGGTAATTGATTCATAAGTTCAAATTAATATTCTTAATTTTTTTTAGAGCAAGGAGTGTTAAAATGCTTTTATGTTTTCTGTCTTCATAATGTCTTAAAATTCTACGTCATTCGTCATTTTTATGTTTTAAATCAATAGCATTTATTGTTTTTTCATTAATGATGTAGATTTGAAGGCACGCACTAAAATAAATGTATTTGAACCCTCCTCTTTTTTACGTGTGCATGACCAATTCATACCGTCAATTGAATGAGTGATTTTATTTAATGTTATAGAATAACCTCCAATTTTACAATATTCATCATGAATGTTTTTATCCTGGATGAAGAACACAATTAATTGTTCACATTTTACATTTTAGATGTTTTATAATTAGTTCAACAAAAATACATACATAGACATTGATGGAATAAATAAATATAGGGACATTCTACTTCTTTCTTTTTTTTTAAATAACTATTTTGGACAGTATTTTACTTTCTAATGACTTTCTTGTGTACTGAGTATATTCTAAAACTTTCTACTCATTTCATTATTTGCACATTTTAATATTAATGCTCACAACACAAAAACTGATTCGTTAACTAATGAACAATAAATTAAATTATTTTGATAGAACAAGAAATATATATTTTTTATCTAAAAGAAGTATGTTATATCACACTATAATACACGACATTTCTCATCAAGAAGTTTGTGAATCAAGCCATGTGCATGCATGTTATTATTTGATGTGATGTTTGTAATCCAGATACATTTATTAGTTCTAAGAACCACTTATGAAATTGTTTCCACTTGGGAACTTTTTCTTTCCAGTAAAAGACTTAAATATGTGTAAAAATATGTTTGATTATTATCTTTTTTTATTTAAATAATTAAGATATGAATTAATGAGTACTTTTTCTTTCCAAAATGTTGGTTTTGTTGGGTATATAGCAAAGGATATTTTTAACAAAAGATTTGATTTCTAAGGAGAAAAAAATAGTTCATCTAGACTTTATTTCTGTTTTTCCAAGAAGAGTTGTCTTTTTTGTGAAAACTTAGAAAGTATCCATATTCAAATTTAAATTCAAACCCACACCCATTGGATCCAATTTTCAAAGAAATTGTATCCGAACATGCTCTTATGATATTTTTTAGTATCGACAGAGGAAGAAAGGTCCTCTTAGTATTTGGCAAGCAATATAAATACATTTTTCATCTAATGATAAACAAATAAATTTATTATAAAATAATTGTTAACAAAAAATGAATAATGTATATGTTTTTTAATCCACTTATATGCAACTGCAATTTTTTAGTTTTGTAAATTTAAAATTTAAAAATAAATTTTGCGGTTAAAATTTTGCATCTTTCCTGCTTTGAACTACATTTTTTCATGGAATCATAGATTTTGACATCAGTGAAAGCAACCGACTATTTTTTTTGTCTTTTACGTTGGGACTCTTTGTATTTGTAATGGTAGTTGATATAGATTCCGTCATTGATTCTTTCATCGATTTCAACAGAACGAGTTCAGTCGAACTCAGTTTGCATGTTATTTTAGTTATTATGTATGTTATTTTTGTTATTATGCATATAATTGATTGAACGTTCAACTGAAAACGAAGATTGATATGCTCATCGATACAGACTGAATGAGTTCAGCTGCATTCACTTTGAAAATTATTGTAATTATTATGCATGTTATTTTAGTTATTATTCATATTGTTCATATTATTTTGCATGCAATTAACATGAAAAATAATATGAACAATATACATAATAACACATTTATGTAATATAATTGACATGCATAATAACATGCAATATGAATAAATATATTGTCAAATACATAATAATCAAAACATGCATAAGTAAAGTATATTTTCGGAACTCAAATGAGCACATTCAGTGCATATCGATGCACGAATAGACGCAACATTTTTCTTTTGTAATTGCGAAGACATTCAGTGCATATCGATGCACGAATAGACGCAACATTTTTCTTTTGTAATTGCGAAGAGAAGTGGAAGAATACGGCTCACCTATCAGTTCAAAATACGCTCCATAATGAAATAAAAAATGAATATATTGAGATCTCACGGAAGCTGAACATGAAAACATCACTATTAGAATTGTCAAACGGAAAAAAAAAAGTCGTTAACGTGTGAAATTTCATGATAAATTAATACACTGAAGTGAAAGAAAAAATCATTTAATTTCGTTTCTGAAACGAAAGATAAATAAATTGTGACCAGTGACATGCTGCACAGTACAATTATGCTATATGCTTTTCACCAAATCCAGGTTCATGATTTCATCTAAAGAAGTCACTACAGACAAATAGTTAAGAGACAGGAATGATAACTTTTTGGCACGTCGAATTTGAGCAACTAAATCTGCTGCTTGCCAAAACGCTGCTTGTTTCCTGCTTGTTTCGATCTGGACTGTTCAAAACTCATCTAACGGCCAAAGCATCTGCCCCTGAATCAAATCACAGCCGTCCGTGGCGATCGGACGGTCGGATCGAAACAAACAGGGTGCTGCTTGCCTAAAAAACAAGCAGCAGATTCGGATCCCGAATTTGATGAGCTGAGGTGGCATCTTTGGTGGTTGCTGACTTGCTGTCCTGCATGTGGGTTCCAATCAAGGAGTCTCTCATGCAATTATGCAAAGCAATGCCTTATTACTTTACATATTTGTAAACATTCTCTAGATCATAGTTATTATTTATTAATCAATATACGCCAAACATTATCTTGATCCAAGCCAATTTGTTTATAAAGTGTTAACACTCAACTGGAACATGGCATGTTCTGTCCTTGCATGTTGTTTCATTAATTAAGTAATTAATTATTAACATTAATAATACTGTTGTTGCTGTTTTATATAAACCTAGCTAATGTGGTAGGTGAATGTTGTATTTTACTGTCAATCTAAAACATTAACTAGAGACTGTACCAGTACCAATTTTAACTAAACAGTCCCACAAATGGTCTAATATTAGGTGTCCCAAAGTAGAACTAATTTTAAGGAGGTTGCCTGATTGGCACAGATCCTCTGTGGCTGGAAATAATTAGCACTTCCTAGATCAGCTTGGATAGAAAATTATATGCTAAATTGGTACTTGGTTAACAGTTTCAATACATCATGCATGGTTGATTGGAGTATTAAACCATTAACTAACTATTAACAGGCACAGTTCATCTGTTCATGTATAAATATTGAAACATACATATATGTCCAGAAAGTGATCAGCCACAAAAAAGAAGGAATCTTTTTGGAGTGATTAGTAAAGGATTTGTTTTTTCTCGATCAAAACTATTATCTGGGAAACTAAATGCTATGCAGTCATGCAGAACATTTTTATTGCAAAGTGAAGAATTTTTAATATTAATGATCAATGATTCTAATAAATAATATAAAAAATCTTTTTTGGATGATATGAGGGACAATAGTTGAGTGTTGATCTTTAATATGACGGTCCAGATCGATCTTCGCAGAGAGTGGAGAAAATGAATTCCGCAGAGGATATTGGTTCATTATATGGGGGCATCAATTGATTATAATGAAGTCAGGTTAGAGCATCTTCATCCGTGAAACTTTTAGAGTTTTTAATCCGACGTGACAGTTTCTAAATAAGTTTATTATTTATCAATTTCGTTCCAGAGTTTCTTTATTTAGCAACTTTGCTCTAAAATTTATAAACTCTAATGTAGCTTAATCATTTGCCGAAATTGATTGGTCTTCCACAACACTAGTAATATTTATTGATGTGACAATTATTTAAAAATTCTAAGAGTTTCAGAAATAAAGATGAAATTACGAGAATTTCAGAAATAAAGATGCTCATTAAAAATATTGACCATGAATCATAAAAAAACATTCTAAGTTCCTCTCAGCAAGTGGATCTGCAAGTGGATCTGCGTGCGACAAACCACTTTGCTGGTAATGACAGATGAAATAATTGTTAACCATTGACCATGAATCATAAAAAAAAACATTCTAAGTTCCTCTCAGGAAGTGGATCTGCGTGCGATAAACCACTTTGCTGGTAATGACAAATGAAATAATTGTATTCCGTAATATGTATTGTATGCTCTTTGCTCTGTAACAATGGAGATCCTTTGAATTTGTATTGTAACTTGTGAACACAAATCTCAATACAAATTTGATGAATTCCATTGTCATAAACTCATAATGCACACTGTATATTTTTGTACTCATCTAATCATAAATAATTAATAATTCATTTGGTCATAGTCAAGTTGTGCAAGATTTTGATTGTGGTTAGCTTGGGACAATGGGACATGTAGATAGTCTGTGCCTTCAACGAGATGAAATTGCATTATAAATAGTTACCAAGCCATTGACAATAAAATATACTACATTGATATTAAATATCGCACAGTTATTTTTTTGTTACAGATTTTTTAAATAATTAAAAAAAATTGGTTGAGAAGTTCAAAAGGAAAATAGTCGGTAGTGACAATAATGGCCATTGAAAAAAAGAATAATTAAATAACGAATTTTGTAATATCGACCGTTTTGACTTTGATTTTGATCGGTATTGACAATACCGATCGTCGAAAAAAGAGCACTTGAATAACGAATTTTACAATTCTTGTCATTTCGACTTTGTTTTTTATCGATATTGACAATATCTCAATACTGAGGTCATTTTGCCTTTATTTTGACCGTTATTTACAATACCGAGCTTTTCTACTTTTTGAACTTTCATTCAATCTTTCTTTTTATTTTGATATGATTCAATGAATTTCTATAAGTGAAAAACTGAATATCTCATGTTCAAAATCAGGGTATGACATAACTAGCTAGAGAAGTTGAAGGGACAAAGTCCAACAAAAAATATGAATAAAAAAGTATATAAAAGAAGCATGAACAAAAATAAAAGTGTAAATAAGAAAAAGCTAATGGTAATTGGTAATTGGTAAATAACCATAATTTTTTTATCGCATTGTTATTAGCACTATACTTTTATTAATAGATAACGCTGCAGCCCCTCTCTCTGATTTTTAAGATCAAAGTTAATTTTCTTCAGCATTTAATGAATTTTATTAAGTTTGCACTAAAATGAATATTCAGCTCCTCAAACAACACCAGATATTACTTGGTCCAAGTTATGCCACTGTCAATGACATTGCCATTAAAAAATTTAATGCACCAAAAAAATAATTTATTAGTATCATTGATTCATTGTTAGTGAAAAACCATCATATTGCCAATTGTATGAGCCACTATTTGTGAGGTGACCCGATACATTCAAAAGAAGAACTATTATTGAATTTGTTTTTATCTTCTCCTTTTTGTCAAGAATCATTTTAACCACGGTAAAGAAAGAGTAGAAAATACCATAATAAAACTATTGGAAGCGACTAACTGTTCTTTCTTGCAAGCCTCCTTTACACGCTCTCCATATAGGACAAATGTAGTAGTCTTTATACTATTGGACTGGATACATTATAATAAATATTGAGTGTCAAGTTTTCATTTCTCAAGACATGTAGTATTTATTTGTAATTTTCTTGTTAATTATATATTGCAACGAATAATGTATCATGAAAGTCTTTATAATTAACATTCGAAGTCTTTATACTTTTGACGGTCTTCATTTCTCAAAGAATGTACACATAATACTATATTTGACAGTCTCCAATTTAACATGGAAGTCTTTATATTAAATGTTACAAGTCTTTATACTGTATCACGTAACTGTTTTGTCGCGTAGCGGGGGACGCGAGAGGGGGACAAGAAGTGGGGGATGATATATTAACTCTTTAGATAATAAAAATATAATAATGTGATTTTGGAAGAGTAATAAAAGAATGATATTCTTGACTATTTCGAAGAGCAAATTGTCGTTTGGCAAATGCTAATTGAAATAGTATAAAAATTAATAATTATGATAATAATAATGATGATGATATAATATAATAATGATAACAATAATAAACTAAATAATATGATAAGTTAATAATAATGTGTATTATTTTCTAAAATAAAATAAAAAGAATATTGATGATAGTAACAATAATAATATAATAATAATAATAAAACAATAATAATAACTATTAATAACATAATAGTTCATAATGATAATATAAGAAAAATTAAATAATTATAAAGATATTTGTGAAACCTTATGTGTAAATAAATAAAATATTTAATACTGAACAAAATAATGTATATAATGAATAAAATACTGTAGTAAATAAAAGTTGTACATAAATAAATTTTTAAAACCAACTTACGTAAATAAATAAGGCTAAGAAAAATCTTGTACATATTTAACTTTGGTATAAATTAAAACAAATAAAACGTGTATACAAATTGTTATACGATTTTTACAAATTTTAATTAATAATAAAACAATAAAATTAAGCTTAATTAACTAAATTAATAACCTAATCAAATCTTTAATCGAGTCATATGCATGCAGCGAATTATATGATCCGTTTTTAGTTCATAACAATATGCAACACGAACAGCTGCACGTCCCAGCTTCAACTTATCTAAAACATCAGTAAATAAACCCAGATAACACAATTTAATCCGTGTGGTGACATATCATGACCCATTGGGAAAAGCGGAGGCTGACAGTTAGTGGTGGTGCTGTGCTGCCTTGCTGCCTCAACGCATCTAAACCTTCTCGTGCCTGGTAAACAACACTAAAACGACTGTGTTGTTACTTTGCTTTTCTTGGATCACTGCCTGATCCTTGTTGTTCTGTGTATGTGATGTAGTTGCTGTGATATTTTTTTATTTGCTTGTTTCTGGTCTAATGGTAGACCACTCGCACAACTCAAATTGTGCTAGGACAGTGCCAGTGCAAAGACTTGATTAGCGTTGGATTTATGTCGGTGATGCTTGATTTTTGTTGTGATTGATGCGTAGGATACTGGCACCACACCGAAATGCTTTAGGGCTTGTGCCAGTACAGTGAGATGCTTTCGATTTTATACTTGAAATGCCTAGTTTGGTTGTGCTAAGGCCAGTGCCAGCTTTTGAACTGTTTAGGTTAGTTCATTGATAGCTGGCACCACTCTGATTTGAATGTGATATGTGTTGATTTTGGGATTCTGATCTGATCTATGCATTAAGAGGGTAAAATCTGGGTAGGTGGTGCAACGGTATATAAAGGGGATGATCAATTTTGACCGTCGGATCGCAAGTTAATAGTGTGAAATAAGTTGAACCGTTGGATGCAGATTACAAGCTCTTATGAAGGGGTAAATCGAGTTAATGGAGGTGTCTAGGTGATCACGAACTGGAGAATAAATTTTCATTCTGTTGAGAATTGTTTGTCTGTTAGTTAGAAACTTTTACAGATCTACCCTATCATTTTTCCTATTTGCATTTGAGTCCTTAATTCACACTTTAGTCCTTTCCTTCTGCCTATATAATGGCTGAAGCTGTATCTTTGAGATATATTGAAATTTGATGAATGAAAATAGGATGGAAAGCTTGTTAGCTTCCTTTTTGTATCGTTTCTCTTTGTATCATCATATTTTCCCTCAATTTCCATTTTTGTTCCAATTTTAAGCAAACGATCCATTTAGGAACGTTGCAAGTGGTATCAGAGCCATTCGATTACAGCTGGGGGTATCGATTTGAACAACCGATCATGCTCGCTTCCACACAGGCTTCGGAGGCAGATCTGGTGAAGTCGATCAACTGCAGCCTCGACAAATTAACTCAAGTAATGCGAGCTTCCTTTCAAAAACAAGAAGAAGCCAGTCGATTGCAATTGGATCGATATGATCAACTATTAGCTAAGTTGAAAACTATGCATCAATCACTTGAGGCATATCGTGGACCCGATCAGCCTATTCGAACAGAAGAGGTGGGGAAAGATCGATTCCTGATAGAGACGATCAATTCTGGTGTTCAAGGTGATCGATCGGTTCAGCACACTCCGACAGATGATGAAGTAAAGGAGGTTCATAACCAGACTGAGCTCCTCATTCCTCGTCAGCACCAAATCTCGCCATCCCTCTCTCAAAGGCTTCCAACTACGATTTCTTTGGTTGAGCAACCTAGTCGAGCAGAAGACGAGTGTGCTAATCAGATTGTTATGAAGACTCACAAAGTGGCTGGGCAAATTAACACTCAGCTTCCAAGTGACAGCGGAACTAACCTGATGTCGTTGGGGAAAGAGCAAGTCCAAACTTCACCCGTGAACATGGCAATTTATGAAGTTACGGTACGGTTTCCTGCTGACATTCAGCCGAAACCTCCAGATCCTACTTCACCACTGTACCATGACACCCTTGACAAGTTGAGAGAATCAACACTGTGTCAGATACAGGATTACTGGCAAGGTAACATCCCAGACCAGATTCGTGACATGGCCACTCAACAGCTTCAAGCTCCTAAGCTTGAGCTTGACCCTGTCCAGATTTCCTGTAAACAGATCAAGCCTCATCGCATCGATTCAAATATAATCAAGACAGTTCTCCCTCTGGTAAGCATTGATCAGACTGAGTCGGTACAAGTAGATCTTATGGCACAACAAACTGAGGATGTTCATAAAAAATACCATGACAACGTGGTTTCACAGTTGACCAGTACTAATAATTTAGCTGAGACCTCTTTTCCAGATGAAAATCACCTTGGGGTAAATGCCGACAGCTTTGAGTTGGATTGCCATGAGTTAGAATCGAGACAGCCGACCAAACCAATTTCCTTCCATGAGAGCCTTGAAGTCTCAAACATACATGAGGCAGCAATCACTCCGATGGGTGAGCAACAACACCATTCTCAGGAGAAGGTGGTCATCACTCCATTTGAGAGCATGGTACATCATATGAAGTGCAGACCCGATACCGACTCCATCTATGTTGTACCGACCGTAGTGCAAATAATCACCCATGACAATTCTAGCCTTAGTAGGGTTATAACCAGTATATTCAAAACTGATACTGACCATTACATCCTAGTTGCACCTAACAGCAAAGTAAGTGATGTAGAGATTCACAATGGCTACATCTACAAGTTTTGCACAAGTACCTCCAATTTTTCCCTACCTCTTTACAACCTTACGCCAAAATTCTCTCCAGACACTGGCAGTAATCATACTGCCGGGTTTTTTGCTACCATTCCACCCAAACCGCCTGATTGGCCAAGGCAACTTCCAAAACAGGTTGTACCGACCTCAGAAATTTTCTCACCTACCTTGCAATTTGTCTTAATCTCTTGCAGCCTAGTCCCAAAAACCAACCAAATCACAGGAGTTATATATATCCCTCCAAAACCACCTGATAAAATTGCTCCATGGTACCATTGTAAGCTTCTTCATGACTCTAAGATCAACCAATGTTTGCTATCAATCTTCCATCATAAACCCAATGAAGAAAAAGTGGTAATTGCAGCCTCTTTTAGGTTAGTGCAAAATTCTAAGGGCAAACTTGTCTTTTGGGAAATACTCAACCATAGCAGCCAAACACTAGCTGTTGTACAATCACCATTGCAACTCAGAGCACTAGATGGAAACCAAAACTGGATTGTGTTTGATCCTGGAGACAACTTGCAAAGATTAAATGGGTGGCATCAAGGGATAGAAACAGTAGGCACCATGCATACTGGCACTGCCTCAACTGACAAGCTGAAGGGTAGACACCATCAGTTTATATTGTTGCATCTGAGAGGGCTAATATCAGAAGAGGTATTCGAACCACAGAAGGTAACCAAGTTTATGCTGACTGGCACTGTGAGCCATGTCAGCCCTGGTACAAGTAGCCAAAGGAGTTTACATGAGAAGACCAAGCCAGTTCATTATGTTCAGTTTGATCCAACAGACCTTGAGACTACATTTCTCATGTGGAGAATTGCCTGGGTAAACCCATGTTTCTTGCTCAGGTCCATCTTACTTCTATACACTTGGTTGCAAATTCGAAAATTATTCAAGCAACAGGTACACCACGACATTACAGTTCTCAGCAAACCAATTGAAAAAGGCAACATTCCAACAGGTGCAACCATACAATGGGCAATCCTTGAGGAACCTAAATACCAATTTTATTTGCCTCAGCCTGAGTCCAATCTGATTCTCATGAATGTAAAGAGAAATGGATTTGGTGCACCTGGAGATCCATTGAAAATTGAAAGGCTTAGATTGGAGGAGGAATTGTTAGTAGTGCATCACGACATTGTACTGAGGGAGTTGGGTAAGATTCAAGCTGAAATGGTACACCAACAAAATAGCAAACACATTGAGATGAAGGTGCGCCAAATTGTAGAAGGACAAGGTTCCATTCACCTGCCTTCTGGTATGACAGAGCAGTGGTACAAAAGGCATTTTGTTGTTGGAGCAGTGCTGGTAGAAAAGGAGGTCATTGGTATCACAATAAAGAATGGGCAGTGTTTTCATAAACTCCAGTTAAAAAGGTGGTTTGGTGATGAAGTGTTAGACCCTGTTAACATCGCTTTTCATTGTGTATCAACCCATACAAAAGGAATCAATGCTTGGTTACAATCAACAATTCAAATTGAGTTTTATCAAAGCTTGAGGACAAGCTTTTGGTTAAGGGGAAGGGAATGCAACGGTATATAAAGGGGATGATCAATTTTGACCGTCGGATCGCAAGTTAATAGTGTGAAATAAGTTGAACCGTTGGATGCAGATTACAAGCTCTTATGAAGGGGTAAATCGAGTTAATGGAGGTGTCTAGGTGTTCACGAACTGGAGAATAAATTTTCATTCTGTTGAGAATTGTTTGTCTGTTAGTTAGAAACTTTTACAGATCTACCCTATCATTTTTCTTATTTGCATTTGAGTCCTTAATTCACACTTTAGTCCTTTCCTTCTGCCTATATAATGGCTGAAGCTGTATCTTTGAGATATACTGAAATTTGATGAATGAAAATAGGATGGAAAGCTTGTTAGCTTCCTTTTTGTATCGTTTCTCTTTGTATCATCATATTTTCCCTCAATTTCCATTTTTGTTCCAATTTTAAGCAAACGATCCATTTAGGAACGTTGCAGGTGGCCTGCTGTACCAGACCTGAACCTGGCTAGTACTAGTACTGGTATGGCCAGTATCAGTACTGGCGTTGCCTTGTTGTGTTGTTGCTTGATTTTGTTTGTTGTTACTGTTTTGCAGCGAAAGAGAAGGCTAGAGGTGATTACTGGGCCTTTGTGGGCCTGTGTGGGGTTTCTACTGGCTTTACAGCCCTTTTCTGAACCTTAGGAAATAAATAAAATAAATTGGTCCTTTGGACCCTTAAGGCCCAATGGACCCACTGGACCCACTGGACCCACTGGACCTTTGTTGGATCATTGATTAAAAAAGTAAATAGATTAATGAACCTTATTTAGTTTGGGCTTGGGCCTCTTTTGGATGTGTTGGCTTTCATGTGAGAATTCAGATTTAATTGTTGAGAGGGGCCGGACACAGTATAAGTTAAATGACCATAATTAATTTATTCGATCCATAAATAAATAAATGATCGAGAAAGTTATAAATAAGAGAGATGACGACATGATCCGAGTCACAAGAGCTCTGACGATGACATATAAGTGTCGGATCTTCGATTCCAATTAACTTAAACCAAAAACACAAACTAAAAGCAACCAACGTGATTTTGATTGAGATTATTGAGTTTATTTTTATTTCTTTACTTCCTTATTTTCTATATCCATTTTTATATTGTATACTATCACCTATATACGATATTATACTGACTTAACTATATACTTAGGATAATTAGTTATCTAGGTTAAATAATTGAATAGGTAGGACGTAGGGATAATACGAGTACATAAGAACTTAATTTAGTAAATAAACATTTAGATAGTAATTAGGATGATACTATTAACTATTATAAAAAGTTACATAATAGACTATTCACAAGTATACTAGTACAACAAAATATCTTAACGCTTATAAAAATAAATACGAAACGACACTAACAAAAGTTGTACTAAGTAACAATATAAATACAAATATATATATATTGATCAATTTCTCTATATATATCCGATATCGCTAGTTTCGCACCTACACCTCCCACAACACAGGGTGATCACCAGCTGGATGTAGTTTGAGGCCATCGCGACAGGTGGATTACGCACGGTAAACGATTTCGCCTGTGGGATCCCCTCGTCAGGATGTCTTCAGAGACATTCAAGTGTAGCCCACCAAACGAGTTCATCACTTAATGGCTCGTAGTGCCATTAGAGAGTTTTATTTTCAATCTCCACACTATTTGTATATATTAGTTATTATAATTCCTCTTTTGAGTGATTAAGATACACTAATGCCCCTATAAATAGATTCGGGTCTCCAAGCATTACGAGTAATTCAAACAGTGGAAACACTATTGTTTTAGGGCACATGTGCTATGCATAGCTACTGATACACTTCTCCATTAAGTGATCATATTCCGTTGAAGTGTTCGTACTCTCGAAGAAAAGAATGCGCCCCTAATCGCTTGGAAGGACTCACAAAAAATCGTTCCAGACTCTTTCGCGATCGCAAGGACTTCTCCACTGGTTCAAGTTCTCAAGAAAGGAGACAACGTTGGAAATGGACAATAAGTTTACGCTTCCGCCCCCTTTGTTTTATTTCAAACACGTAGCACGAAGAATTTTGTGAATTGTTGCAATTGATTGCCGTAGTTTAGGATTTATGGTTTTTTGGCTCTACCCTAAATTGAATTACACGGAAATTTAAGTCCAACATTAAAATAATAAAATAATAATAATGATACAATATTAATTAACTAATTATTAAAATTATTTAATAATAAGCTAATTTAATAATACTACTACAAATAATAAATTATATATAATTTAGTAAAGTATTGTTAATTACAATTATAATAAAATATAATCAAATAATAGTAATAATAATAATATAACATTTATAATAATATGCATTATTTTAAAATAGTAAAATAATAATAATAATTAGTAATTTTAATTTTAATAATACATATAATATAATAATAATTAATAGTAATTATTAATATTATTTCAATAATAAATATAATCTAATAATAATAGTGAAGAATATATGATATACTCAAATATCGTTAATTGTAAATATATTACAAGTTTACAACACAATCAAGTAATAATGATAATATTAATAATATTATTAAAATAATAATAAAAAAAATATTTTAAATAACAATAATAATAAAGTATATAACATACTTAAATATGTTAATTAAATAGCAAATTTTGTTGCTAATTTTGTCATGCAGAACAATATATTTCGATATTTTATTTATATGATGGTATGCCAAAATAACCTCTTCTACTCACTACTCTATTCTTTTATTTCATGTTGGACATTTTTTTCTTGTTGAAATTAAGTTCTATTTCGATATTCCTTGAAATGTTTTTCGAGTGGCAAACAGATCCTAAGTGTACATGATATTTTCTATCATCATATCATAGTCATTCAATTTTATTTTATATACTAAAATTTAAAACATCAATTGACTCTTTTTGTTCTAAAAACGACGACTTTAGTGCTCAATCCAAAAACCATTTTCTCACTCGATAATTAATATCGCAATTAGTGCTAATTCTTTAAGGATCCGACTAATAGTCTCTTAATCTTAGTCCTTCACTTTCATCTTTCTAACTTTTCCAAAAAAAGTAAGTCAAAGAGTCAAAAGCAGAAAAAATAAAAATTGGACCGCGCGCATCTTCTGAACGTTTCCCCTACACACTTTCTTGAATGTTTTGCACATAATGTATGGGATGCAGACTAAATAAAACAAATGTTCAGACTAAATAAAATAAGTGTTCATACTAGCTCAAGTCTATTTTTGCGCTATTTCAAGTCTATTTTGCACAAAATGTATGAGGTGCAGACTAAATAAAATATGTGTTCAAACTAAATAAAACAGGTGTTCAGACTAGTTGAAAGAGGTGTTCATACTAGTTGTTTCAAGTCTGTTTTTGCACTGTTTCAAGTCTATTTTGCATACAATGCATGTGGTATAGACTAAATAAAACATGTGTTCAGATTTCAGACTAAATAAAAGAAGTGTTCATACTAGCTGTTTCAAAATTATTTTGCACAGAATGGTGTGCAAACCAAAGAAATATGTGTACAAATTAAATAAAACATGTGTTTAGATTAGTTGTAAAAATTGTTCATACTAGAAGTTGATATAAACACCAAGTAAGTTAATATGAATATCTATGGAGTTAGTAAGTGAAGTTTATATGAACACTTCAACACCTCAGTTGTTAGTCTTAACCTATGTTATTCGAATGCTTCAAATATCTTATCCTATCCATATCAGATATCTGATACGATTCGCGTTCGATACTTCACGTGGCAATCAAAATGCATTTTTTTAGGTGTTGCTTCCTCATGTTGTCGTAAGGTTGAAGATACTTCTCATAAAAGACATATTATCACTTTGTCATATTCTCTCTAGTATATAATAATAATTTTTGTTATATGTATTCACTTATATATTAATTTTTTATGTGTTAAATTATCTTTTTAATTAAAATTTCATATGTAGCCGCACTCGTATTTAAGATATTTTAACATTGATGTATCGCTACATCCGTATCTATGGATACGACATCCACACCCGCATTCGTGCAACATAGGTCTTAACACAAGAAAATATTCAAAAAATAAGAAAAATAAAAATAAGATAAAGAATAAGAAAAAAGACAAGAGACAGAATTGGAGGATGAAAGAATCGAGATTAAAAAGATTTTATCTTCTTCTAATATTTCTTCTAACGTTATACAAAACGAGTTCATATCTGTTGTTATTTCGAGGGAATAATAGAATCATGTTATTTCGCTGCTGACCGTTAGATTTTTACGGGTCATACAGATAAATTGTACGAAATCTGATGTATTATATAAATTATTTGCGAAATCGAAAATGAACGACAGGGAGAATCTGTTATTCTTCCGAAATAACTGTGGATATGAAATCTATACAAAACGCCCAAAATGCATTCTAATGTCTCGTATATACTTTTTAGCCCAAGCTCGGATTTCAGCGCTCATTTTGTGGTGCGGGGGGCGGGCCTGCGGGGTGAGCCGTTTAATCGACGGTCAAGAAACGAACAAAAAAGTACTCATTAGTCATTCTTTTTTTTTGAGAAGACTTTTTTTTTAGAAGACTCATTAGTCAAACTCTCTTCGCCTCGGTTCCGCTGTTCTTCCACAGAGAAATAGAGCGATGAGAATGGTAGCAGTCTTCAGTCGTACTTGTACAAGCTACGAACAGATGGCATCAGCGACATTCAATGGCTTCATTGAATTCTCCAACGAATCCTGGTCCCCACACCACACCACACCATTCACTTCACTTCACTTCCCCCTTTCTTCTCCTTCACCTTTTCTTCGCTATCTCTTAATCACTCTCTTCACATTGCTAACCCTACTCCACTTCCCCTTCTTCATTGCGCCAATTGGAAAATTAATCGCCGTTGGGGTCACCTCGGTACTAGTCTTGCTTTAGAGTATAAGAGCATCGCGTACTTTTGTCTCCTTTGAAGAGTACGATGGGGAAATAAATAGGTGCATGGGGGTTGGTTTTGGGAGAGATGCGAGAAAATGAGCGAGAAGATGGAAAGACAAGGGACGATGCGCCATAGACGTTCCAAAAGGTGCGCTCTTTTTCTTCCCATTGTGCACTATCGCAGTAGGAAATTACGCTCTTTAAGAAAAAAAAAGTATATTGCCTATGGGCTTTAATTTCAAAAAAGAAAAAGAAAAAGAAAAAAAGTATATATTTAGGTTACTGCTGAGATTCCTTGTATGTATCTTTAGTAAGCTTGTATACTGTTGAGATTTATTTTAAATTGTTAAAGTAGGATGAAGTAAATGGTAACTGACAGGGTCTTACTTCTTTGTGTTAGTTGTTTGGATTTGGGTATTTGCCTTTTTATATATTGATTTGATAATTTCACAATGGAAAGGAACTTTTTGGTGGAGTGATGGGCACAGATTAAAAATTCATATCCGGTAGGGTACCCCGTAAGGTGAAGTACTCATCCAATAGTCCACATAACTTCGAGATTTGTGCGTGCAAATCTCGAAGTTATGTGGACCATTGGATGGGTACTTCACCTTACGGGGTACCCCACCGTATACGGATTCGCAAAGATTGTCCTAGATAATTAAAGTAGCACAATTTGTACCAGGTGAACAACAATAGGTTTAAGATTCACCTACATAATCTGAAGATTCTGAACCATAATGCAATTCTCATAAATTAAGTTTAAGTTCAACATTCGTCATTTTATCCATCATTGAAATGCTCCATATACCTTGCTTATAAAGAAATGATGAATTTCCATAAATGTTGTACCCGTTCATTGAAACAGTTGAAGTTTTTAATGGCTGAATTCAATGACCTATTGAATAGCCTTAATGCATTATCAGTTAGTACTTTAGTTTGCATGACGTTTTTAAGTAGGCTGTTGTTCCCTCCAACAACACGATTGTAAACTTGCATTTTTTTGTTTAGACTTTAAGATATTATTTTGGCTCATTTGAGAAGTATGTCAAGAACCAAGTTTGTGAAATGTTTACATTGTTAAGTGATCCCGTCCCACCATAGTAGCTAATAGTTTAATCACAATGTATAAACACTATTTGTATCTTCCTTGGTCCAAATGTTCTAGAATTACATGTTTTCCATAATTGAATACAGAAATCACTACTAACATTAGTGACTGGTTTTCTATTTATTGAGTTTTATATTTTGTCACGCATATACAAGATTGGTATTAGATGGGTGGTTTACAACTGGGTCCCAAATTGCACCAAAACTCTCAAATGATTATGTTTCAGGATAAATCCAGCGCATTGTTGGATCATTGCTTGTATGCATATTACCTGGTTGTGATTACATGCAGTGAATTATTAATTTAACATATGTGGTCATAATAATTAGGCATTATTTTGTGATTTCTTCTTGCCTAGGCATAATCTGATTTTTTTTGTGAAAGCAGGGATCATAAATAAGAAAGTGTACAACTGTTCATGCTGCCTCCTAAATGGCATACTCTGAATATGCTGTAATCTTTAAATTGAAATTTATTCATCTTTCATGAATGAGGCACATAAGCATTTTCTTTCAACTGTATGATTAGCTTAAAACCACAAACTTTATCTGAAAAGATGGAAATTTCAAGGAAAAAGATAGAAATGATTTCTAACCACTGCTCAATTCAAGCTGCCAAAAATTATAGAAAAATCTGATCGACCTAACTACTAAGAGGATCATATATATTTAGCGCTAATGAAAGTCTATAACAATTATGGTGCTTACTTTTTTACTTTGAACTATTTCATGTCTTATGAACTTGAGATTGTTACAATGCATCTATAAAAATAATGTAATAACAAAATATCCTATTCTGTCATTGTAATTTGAACATGCAAAAATATTACACTTCAAATTCCCCAATTTGCCTATTCTTCAAATTTTGAAGATGCATAATAAAAGCACCACAACACTATAGTTGATGTTGGCAAATTTAAAGTACTAAAATAATTTCATGAGAGTAACATTGTCTTAAATTTAAACAATTTTCTTTTTCTTGCAAAGATGACAATATATCACTAATTTAAACAGAAAGATGAGCTTCCCAGATCATTCATCTGGAGATCCTTATGGTCTTCTTTCTCTTATTTATGATTTGTGTTTCTCATTTGTTTTAATTTTATCTTTGATTTGGGTTGATGAACAAGTATATGATCAGTGCGCTGTATTAATCTGTAGTGTTTCCGTATCACAACATCTACTGAGTGTGGTAGTTAATAATTTGCTTATTAATGATTCCAACTAAACCAGTTTGCATTTATTGCAGGGAAATAGTTTGCACGTTTATTTTGATAGCTATTCAAGTAAATCTAAATTTAATTAATGCTCCGACTTAAGTATAAATTACAAATCACAAATTAACACCACATAAAATAACCAGATTTGACTGGTACAGCATGAAGCTATTACCTAACCAGTACTGAGAGGCCTTTTTAAGTGCTTTTGAGACTCATGTAAGCTGCAATAATTTCTTAAGCTCTGTTTTTTTTCCAATTAATTATTATTAAGTCAAAGGATTTTATTGGAGTAGTGAAATACTTTGTCCAACTCCAATCAGTAGATGAGGATTGTTTCCAAGAGCGATTTGGCTCTTTATTACCAAGTCTTCTTAACCGGAAGTTGTTGGCCTACTATTTGCTTCAATTATATTACCACCATCTCACTTTCTGGTTTGTTATTTTATGATTTTGCAGTGTCTCTGATAGAAACACAGACTTGTGGAAACAAGAGACTTTTCAGAGCACGGGAGCAGAAATCTGTGAATCTCAATCTCAAGTAGGAAGCACTATATTATTTCTCCTTTTTTTCTCCAGAGTATTCGTTATCATTTACTAGAATTTTATACTGTACATGGACTTGTCTATTCACAACCTTTCATCTTTTGCACAAAATAACACTAGAACTTGCACTTGCTCCAAATTGGGCACTCTGAGGAGCAAGTGCAAGTTCTAGTGTTATTTTGTGCAAAATTGGTCAATTTGCTTGCAAAATTGAGGTCGTCATGTATAAAAGATTTGATTCATTACGGAAGTAATGATTTTTTTTTTTCAGACCTCATCACATACAGTGAGATCAAATGGAACTGGAGGGTCAAATACTCAAGATTCAGGCAGTAACACAACTGATGCTTCACCTAGCCGTAGGATATCTTTGGAGAATGATGTAAGAATCTTGACCAAACCATGCCTAGTGTCTTGTCAGTTACAATGTCGAAATTTCAATAATCATTGTGCACAACTTTTTCACAGATAAAGAAACTTCAATTGGACTTGCTTCAGGAAAAGGCAACCCGTCATATGCTTGAGAAAGCAATTAGTGGAGTGTCTAGTACATTGTCTCATGGTCATAAGAGTTTCTCTATTCAGGTTCTATTTCTTTACAAACCTGTAGGAATTTGTTAAACATACACAAAGCAGATGCACAAATTAAATTCTGATATAGATTATTTTTAATGAAATTTTAAGTAGGCTAAGCCTACTTTCTTCAAAAAAAAATTCTGATATAGACATGTATACTGGCACTTCGGCAACCTGCATGGCTGATCCATTGTAATGTAGTAATACCTGTGGTAAAAGGCTTGTGCATTGTGTTATTTTGGAAAACTTTAGGATGAGATCACAGAAGTATGCATAAACTTGTCCTAGTTAAAACCCAATGATGAAAATAACCATGAGATCTGTTATCTTTTCTTTTTTTTTGGTTGATTGAACATGCTGTACTCATGTTATGGACTTCTTTCCATCATATAACTAATTTGCATTTTTCTTGTGAAATTGCTGATAAGGGTTGATAACATGTTACAAGTCCAAAATTTTAGAAAAAGGTGTCTTTTTTGAAAACTTGTGGGAGCTAATAGAAGAGATTAATTACCTGAGAAAAGGTGAGTTTCTCACAATATGATATATACTATGGAATACAGATTGATAACAATTTTCTACTCCCCACTTTGTGACAGACAAGAGAGCTAATAGAAGAGATTGAGATGCTCGAAGAAGAAATCACCAACCGAGAACAACATGTCCTCTCTCTCTATAGAAGCATCTTTGACGAATGCATGAGTCTCCCATCATCTTCACAGAGCTCCGGCGTGACTTCGCCATCTCATACCAAGGTGCGAAAG
Source organism: Eleocharis quinqueflora (assembly GCA_964058865.1). NCBI lineage: Eukaryota > Viridiplantae > Streptophyta > Magnoliopsida > Poales > Cyperaceae > Eleocharis > Eleocharis quinqueflora. The sequence continues at coordinate 38,169 of CAXKVX010000634.1, read as the reverse complement.
CACCCGAATGTGATTTCCAGTGCATTCTGCTCTTCAAATAAGTTCCCACTTCCGCACTTCCAGGTTCTGTCGTCTATAAAGGAATCTGTGAAAGGTGGGAATGTTAGTCGTGTTGGTCCTGTGAAGAGTAAGATTAAGGGTGAATTTTCTGATGCTGCTAAGGTAAGGTTGTTCTTGGAAATGCATTTGCAAGAAGATTCAAGGGGTAGTGCTGAAATTATGAAGGAAGAATTATTCATAATATTATGAAAATTAGAAGATCTTATGTTGTTTCACAAACTTGTTCTCAATGTTGACAAGATTTGAGAGGAATGCTAATCAGATTGTCCTTGTTCTTTCAGATGAGGGATAGCAACAACAACACAAAGCCTTTTGTCCCAAACAAGTTAGGGTAGGCTAGAAATGAAGCCCACATTGGATTTCATTTTCATAAGATTGGCTGAATTTTTACGTTGGCTCGCCAAGCCTATCACTGACCAAAAAATAATGAAGTCCTTGGGATATCAGAGTGATTTTTCATTCATAAAAAGAGAACTAAAAGTTTTTTTTTTTGTTGGGTATTACAAGATGTTGCATTACTTTCTATACTAACCCAAATGACTGTGATATATTTATTTCCAATTAACTAGAAACTGAAAAAGTTTGTTTTTTTTCTTGTGACAAGCTCTCAAATTGGGGAAGTAATTCTGGAAGAAGCATCATCAGCCGTACCCTGAAAGACCATCTTTACCAATGTCCGAACAAAATTTCAGAGGAAATGGTGAAGTGCTTGGCAGCATTATATTGCAAGGCTTCACCTACCAATAACTTAAAGGAAGGGCAACTCAATGCACAATCAGCTGTTTTATCAAGATCAGCTATGAGCGTCGCCTTTCCTAGTAAAGGCAAAGGCGAACAATTCTGTTTATTCTCTAGTGGTGCTCCTGTTGAGGTGGCTTCAGGAGAGTACCAACCTCTTAGTGCACCACATGCCTTGAGCAGCTACAGGTGAATTAAGTGGTCTTTTTGGTCTTTGTTATGCTAATAAACACTATGAAGCCCAAATAACAAGAATAATAGAATAAAGAAAAAGATTAGTGTGAGAATAAGAAGTAGATAAATCTGGAGTTCCTGGGTTCTTATTATCTGTTCTGCACTAGCTTTTCTGGGTGTTTGATATCTTTGAACAAGGAAGACAAGATTGGATCCTTTTGTGTGTGTGTGAGCGTGTTGTGCCCACCTGGTAAAAAACTTGATTAGTACTTGGAGAAAGGAGAAATAGGTTTAACTACCTTGTAAAACTTGATCAGTACTTGAAATCCAAATAGCCCTAGTGCTTGACAATGTGGGGTGGGAAGGGAACAAAGGAGAAAGGGTTTAACTGCCTGGTAAAACTTGATCAGTATTCAGTACTTGGTATTTTGTGCCAGAAATTATAATATTTTCTATATAAATCCTCCCCGGTATTACCCTGTGATTTCTTGAATCTTTGATTTTGCAATCTAGGATGCTAGTTGAACAGCTCGAAGAAGCGGATTTCTCGTCACTCCAAGACACTGCTAAAACATCGTTCTGGATCAACGTCTACAACTCTCTCATTATGCATGTAAATTTTACCTGGATTGGATTTCCATACTATCTTACGGTGAAATGCATAACTTTATTTAATCAAGTTGTCTTTGCAGGCTTATTTAGTGTGCGGTACTTCCCAGAGTCCTCTAAGGAGAACAGCAGTATTTCATAAGGTCATTGTAACTTCCGTCTTTTATTCTTTATAGATGATTGTACTAACTTTATAACAAAAGGGTCACCTTTTACTCCTACCATATTTATAAATCGCACCTATTATATCTTTTCAGGCAGCATATAACATTGGGGGGCACGTGGTGACTGCTGATTCCATAGAAAACTCTTTCCTTGGCTTCCGCACACCCCGCATAGGCCATGTATGATATGAGTCCTTTCTTTACAAACTATGAGAAATTTTGTAAGGTAAATTGATTTACTTTTTATAATTACTTTGCAGTGGCTTGAGAACATTTTCTCTAATGCAATGCGAAAGAGATACAGAGATGAAAAGAGCATTGTGGAATCAAATCTTTGCCTCCTTAATTCTGAGCCGCTTGCTTTCTTCGCCCTTTGTACCGGCGCTTCTTCCGATCCAATGGTATGCAGAAGTTATTTTATTTTGTTACATCACCTTAGTCACATTTCTTTTGTCATTTGCAAAACTTTAATTTTTGCAGATGCGAATGTATACTGCAACTAATATAGCAAGCGAGTTAGAGAAGGCGAAAAGAGAATTTCTCCAAGCCAATATCATGGTTAAGAATCAGAAGAAAATTCTTCTCCCTAGAGTTCTTGAAAGATATGCTAAAGAGGTGTCTCTCAGTAATCAGGATTTGCTCCAATTTGCATATGAAAATGTAGAGACTGAATTGGGGGAGGAAATCAAGAGGTGCATGGAGTTCAATAAAAGAAAGAAGATTTCACAGATAATAGATTGGTCACCTTATAATACCAGGTTCATGTATATCTTTTCCAAAGACCTTATTGAAAAACCATAGGAGGTATTTATAATATGTTTTATAAGAATCAGGAAAAAGAAAATTGCAACTAAAGTGTAAATTATTGGGCTTAGTACTTTTTGCAAAGACTTTGATATGTTAATCTGTTTGTTTTGGTGTCTTCCCATTTGGAACTTTTCCGGAGGAAAGCAATTGCAGATCTGACGAAACTACACCATTTTTTAAATTATTCAACAAAAAGTAAAATATTTTCCTTTTTATGAACTCAATAATTATGTCTTTGCGGGCCAACTTCTTATATCCCAGAGATGAGTTTTGTCATAGTTGTGATGGCTCGAATTCTTACGGAACATGGGATTAATGGGGCTATTTGGAGCTTTTTCTTTAGAGTTGTACATGGTTAATGATGAATTGTAGGAATTGTGTTACAATTTTTTTGTTTATATTTATTGTCCACATATCCAAACTCAAATTTAAATTCAAATCTAAATTTGAAAATAACTACACTGGAGCAGACAGGATTCGACGGATTGTATTACAGTTTAATGATAAATAATATGAGAAAGGTGAATTTTCTCATAATCATAGATCCATACATATGAATCCAGTAATGCCCTTGTTTTCTCCAAAGCAATCATTATTAGTAACTAAAGCAATTATATTTTATTTTTGAAAGTGATATCGAAATGAATTTCTCTCTTCTATCATGTGTATCAACAAAACTCAATTTAGAATCATGCCATGTCTTTTTTTTTTCCTAACGAATTAAATTGAATTATCTCTCCACCGCCATTCCGGTTAAGGGGTTAAGCGTTTCTCTTTTTATTATTTTGTTCACTTCGATCAATCTATCCACTCTTTGTTTATTCATTATAATTAGATATCTATTAAAAATGATGATAATTATTAAAAGACAAAAACTTTTTTTTTTTGATGAGAAAATAGGGAATCTAAGTTCCCTGATTTCATTAAAAGACCTCCTGGGAGGTGGTATATTTACATAAAATTATTGCAAATGAAGAAAATGAAACTTAAAAGACAAAAACTTGAATACTCTAGCTCATATGTATCGTTTAATTCACCGAGATTGGTGGAAAATAATTCACTTTTATTTTTGTTGTCAGTAGCGGAGCCACGTTGATGCAAGGGTACAACTGAACCTCCTGAAAAAAAATTCAAAAATGATCATATATAATAATTTTTTTTCAAAAATGATCATGTATTTGAAATTATTTGCATAAATGACCATGTAAAATATTTTTTTCTAAGAATAACTATCATTTCGAACCCTGAAAAAAAAAACCGTAAATCTTGAATCTCCTGACGAGATTTCTGAATCCGCCGCTAGATAATGTTCATACTTTCTATCAACAATATTTGTACCTTTTGTCAAGAGTACTCGAATCTTCATGTCAGGAGTACATATTTCAAAACCTTCTTCAAGAAGTTTACATATCTGAAAATTTTATATTACTTTAGAAGTACACTTATATGATTATCTAATAAAAAATAATAACAAATTAAGATTATATATAGAAACATTGCGCAATTTTTTTAATGACAATACGCAATTAATTCGGAGATTGGAAGTAAAGGAGCTCGCAATAAAAAAAAAAGCTTGCAAGTGGGGTGTGACGGATTGATTAATCCCAGCGATCGAAGATTTCTCTTTATTATAGATATTAAAAAAGTCGATAATTGCATTTCTTACATGCAGCTGTCCAGCTGACGTGTTTATAATCTATCAAAGAGATTTTATCCGAGACGACAAAATGTTTATACCTAATGTTACTAGTATTAAATTCAAAAGCTGTATTCTTTTTTTTTCATCAAAATCTTTAATTTGATTTTTTTCGTGTGATCACGTTTAAATATGACTTGTTAAGTAATTCGTGTATTGGATATAAATATTTTATGAAGCACACAAATATTATGTTTTAATTTATTAATTGCAGTTGAGATGGACGGAGAGGGAACCTAATCCTCTGCATCCACTTTTTTTATGCTCTTTGTATTCGTTAATTTGGATCGTCCGGTTAGATTTGGACGGTTAATGTCAATTATATAATTTAGAAGACTTTTGTATTATAAAATCAATCCGTTTAAATCTAATTAGACGGTCCAGATTAACAAATACAACCCCCTCGAATTAAAAGGACCTGATTGTGGCGTTAAATAGTTGAAGCTAACCGAGTCGGTGTCAGTAGGAAAATAAAGGTTGGTGCACCGTATGAATATATAACTTGCTGTGTTCTCATTTCTTTTACTTTCTTTCTTCCTTTCTTTTTTACTTTCTCCTTTTTAGTTGTTTATCGTTTGGAGTAAAGTCGGAATCCAATCGATTACATTCCCTTCGTTCCTTACAGCTGCAGGTAGAATAATATCTCGTAACAGTCAGTACTTTCTGCGCTTCTTTGGGGAAGGTATAGCATATTAGATTCTCTTCTTTTAGTTCTTCTTTTATTTTTAATTTTATCCAACTATATAACTGCCCTGGTGCTGCTTGCATTCCCTGTAACACTGTGTAGGTTTTATTTATTGTCTTCTCTGATCATTTATAATGGCATCTCTGCTTATCCAGCGACTGACAAAATGCTGGCAAACCTCGTCTCGGGATTCTGCGGCTGTGTTGAAACCACCTGTCAAGATTTTGGTTACCGGTGCCGCTGGTATATGCTCTCTCCCTCATCTCAGTATTACCTGAATCTTGCTCCTGACTTGACATGATGCTAAAAATGAAAGATTCTTTTTTTCTATTTTTTTTTTGGGTTTTTTGTTCTTGTATTTATGTATTATGTTTCTATCTGTTTAGATTGTGTTTAATTGAGGTCATATTGAACTTGCTAATCATTTGTTTTACAATTGCAGGATGAAGAACTAACCTACCTCATGACTCATTTTTGTTTCTGTTTATTATTTATGTCTTGAAGGTCAAATAGGCTATGCGCTTATGCCCATGATTGCAAGAGGGCAAATGTTAAGCCCTGACCAACCTGTTATAATTCACATGCTTGACATCCCTTCAAGTTCAGAAGCCTTGGGAGGCTTGAAAATGGAGCTTATTGACTCTGCGCTACCTCTTCTCAGAGGTAGCTATTTTGATTCTGAACTCCACCAGTCCAGCTGTTTGTATTAGTTGTTGAATTTATGGGGTATCGTTTTGAATTGTTGGCTTTTGGATCTTGTAGGAGTTGTTGCAACTACTGATGTGGTAGAAGCCTGTAAAGGTGTGAACTTTGCTGTAATGCTAGCTGGCTTCCCTAGATTGGAAGGGATGGAAAGAAAGGAACTTATGTCAAAGAACGTTGCCATTTACAAAGCTCAGGCTTCTGCATTGGAGCAGCATGCTGCTCCTAATTGTAAGGTGTGAGCAATATTACTGTTCTAATTCCTCTTGTAGTATTTGTAGTATTAATTGTTCTATTGATTAACAAAACAGAAGTATTGGATAACATGGAAGCCATTTAATGTGAGGAATTTTACTGATCATGTAAAAAAACTTTCTCCAGATTCTGGTTGTAGCTAACCCAGCAAATACGAATGCACTAATTCTGAAAGAATTTGCACCCTCAATACCACCAAAGAACATTACCTGCCTCACCAGGCTAGATCACAACCGTGCCCTAGGTCAGCTCTCAGAGCGGCTAAATGTGCATGTTAGTGATGTGAAAAATGTGATCATCTGGGGCAACCACTCTTCAACTCAATATCCTGATGCCAATCATGCTATTGTCAAAACAAAAGATGGAGAGAAATCAGCAAAGGAACTTGTGGCCAATGATGCATGGTAATTCTTCGGCTGAATTGTACTTTTTTTTTCTAAAATGTATATAAATACTAAGCTCGAAGTATCCTAATATTTTTTTTGTTAAAATTTCAAAAATCATAAAAACAATAAGAAAGACAATAACTCGCACTCAAAGTTCTGCGTTCGACAATTTGTAATACAAATCTGTCAAGTTTAGTGGGTCCTGACATTTGAAATTTCAACCTGCTGGCAGGACAGATTTTAAGTTTTAAACCTGATTCTGTTTTCAACCTAATAAAATGCCGATCCTATAACTCACCCCAATCTGACCTGATGGCAGTGCTAGAGCTAATGCTCTAGCTGTAGTAAAGGTTGGAACACACATAACACATTATCCTGGCTGGCATCACCATTTTCTTGCTTATGCATGTGTTCAGGTTGAAAGGAGAGTTCATCTCTATTGTACAACAGAGAGGAGCAGCTATTATAAAAGCTCGCAAGCAATCTAGCTCTCTTTCAGCCGCAAGTGCTGCTTGTGACCACATGCATGATTGGATTCTTGGCACTCCTAAGGTTTTTCTTTGTTCCCTTATTCTTTATAGTTAGCAAGATTTTCTAATTCAGTGGTCATTGGAAGTCGGCATTTTGTAACACTGATTTGGGATTTTTATCTGCTACTTTCAAGTGTTATTTGTTCAACACTAAGTGTCCATTGGATTTTCTGCTATTTTGCAGATGCTTCGATAAATTAATCGAGCATTTGTTTTTTGGACATTCCATTTTAATTTAGTCTATTTCTTTGTGAAGGGGACATGGGTATCCATGGGTGTATACTCCGACGGAGCTTATGGTGTACCAGCCGGCCTTATCTACTCTTTCCCTGTAAACTGTGACAAGGGCGAATGGTGTATAGCACAGGGTATGATTTGGCCTCTTTATCAAGATTCTAAATAGTGATTATTGCGCCATCACGGCAAGGTTTTGAAAAAAAAATAACGAAGCTATCTTATATAACGGTTTTTTATTTCAAAAATTCATTCACTAAATTTTAATATTATATAAAGTAGTCAGAAACGACAAGTAACAAGTAAAACACAAATTGATTAATATCTAAATAGAATTATTCTATTGGCACTGTATCATTTGCTAACTATAAACTATAGAATTTCTTCATCGCACTTTTCTCTAAAACAATCTGTAAGTTAGACATTTAAAACGAGAAACTTAATAAAAATATGTTTTACAAATAAACTTACAAATACAAGTCTTTCCTGAATTAAATTGTATATAATGATAAATGATATAATTTGTCACAGAATAACTCAGGTATAAGAGTAGATTAGATTCTTGTAAGAATTAATTTATCCTTAGACACATCACACATATCACTCAAATAAGGAGAAAAAAGTGTAACACATGAATCATCCGATCAAAATATATGAGAGCATAATCAACGGCTGAGAGCATAAATGAAGTGATGTAGCTAGATAGTTTGGAAGTTTAACTCCTTTTATGTATTATGAATGTATCATTTGCTATTTCTTACTCAAAATACACCAAGTACCGTAAACTAAGTACTAGTTCTTACTCAATTACTTAAGGCCTTTCTCTTTGTTGGATTCTTTGAGTTGTAGATAACAAATACTTGATATATATTGTGATTTGAAACAAAAATTAACTAAATTATGTATCATAGCAACCATCAATTTCAATAGGAAACTACCTAGCTATAGAAGTTGTAGCTTTGTTTGTACAATTTTTTATGATCCTTGTATTTGAGGACTACAAAAGATATGACGTAGCTGTATCATAGCCTTTTTATCCCCCGAATAACTGAGCCTTGTTCTTTATACTGGTCTTTTACCGTTTGCCTGATTGTTTATCGTTATTATAGGACTTAAAGTGGATGAGTTTTCTAGTGCAAAGATGGAGGCCACAGCAAAGGAGCTTGTTGAAGAGAAAAATCTGGCCTATTCATGCCTTAACTGAGTTGTACTTTAAAGAAAAAATTACATTTATGTTCTGTATATAGGAGTGGTCCTCTTCAATAATTGTATTATTAATGCCCTTGAACTGAAATATCCGGTTGTATAATTTTTTTTAAAATTGTTCTTTGTATATTTTCTCGGAAATGAACTCTTTATCACTTGTTTACAGAGCAGTTGATGTATTCAGAAACTGAAATATTGTACTACCAGAATATCAACAATTTGATCAATGCGACCTCCAAAAAAAAATTTGATCAATTTAAAGCAGTCGCTCGATATATTGTGCATTTTGATAATGCCACTCTAATGGAGCTAATTCTGGGATTAACATCTCAGAAAATCAGAAATGATAATAAAAAAGAAGAAAATCCAAGTCCGTCTCTATTAATAAACAGCTCCTCTGTGCGGCATTACAGAAAAATGATCTGTAACGCCTGCTTTTCTTTCTAGACATTTTGTCTTTTTCCCTCTTGGCTAAACGTACATACGATGCTTCTGTTAAATATATCTCCTCTATAACTAATTCGGCATGTATCCATAATTTAACGGTGCTAGTCAAAACCTAATACACCAAAATCACAATTTCATTGATTTAATATAACAAAAGAACAAAGGGAAAACAAATATACAATGGAAGTTGGGTCCTAGTCTCTTTGCTTCATAAAAGTAATAAAAATAACAATAATAACACACTAACTAATGATTTCACAAAGAATAAAAATCAAACATACAAGCCTCTCATTCCAGAGAACTTGGGTCTGATCTATGCCTACATTGTTATAAATAAACTTATATTCTTCCTCTAGCCCTGACTTTGCCAGGGGCTTGAACTAGTAGTGGATTCTAGTCTATTTTCACCCCGACTACCAAGGAGAAGATGACTTTCTATATGGTTTTTCCAAATATGTCAATAACTGGAAAATATTAATTCTCAGAGCTGCTGACAGCTTCCTTTCTGCAAATGCAAGAATAAGGGAATTCATGGAAATCACCTCTCCCAGGTCTCATCTCGTCAGGTTCCCCCATGAAGTTGCTCTGAGCAGACTTTACCTTTGTCGAAAAGGCTTCCCAGTCTAATTTCATCTCGTTTCTAGCTTTGAAAAGCATGCTAAGTTTCTTTGCATTGGGCCGGATTGTTCTCTTGTGGCCCATATACCTCCTATAAAAGTTATGGGAGAAGATTTAAGTTACATAAGACATTGAACTACCAGTTTGAAGTACCAATTTGGCAGAACTATAACCAGCGGGTCTTGCTCATACAGTGTACCCAATCCAATGCCAACCTGGCATGTTTGAAAACTTTAATGGCCTTGATTACCCAAATTCAGCCAACTGGTTGAAAACCAGACCAGAACAAAATTTATCTGGAGACCAGGAACCACAAGGTACATGCAACTTCAAATATCTGTTGTAACATTTTTTAGATGAGGTACTAGAGCAAATATAAGCCAACTGAGAATTTCAGCACTCAGACAACCTGAACCCAATTAAAACTAAACATAATTAACTCAAGAGCCAAAATGACTGCAGCTCTTTCATACTACAAGAAAGCACAATGACTGCACCAAATTTGACCAGAAGCGCCAATGCCCCAAACCTACCAGTTTGCTTCAGATGTTGTTTGACCATATACTGATGTTGTTTGACTGACCATTAACTCAAACATGATATGACAAATGTTAATTAAAGAACAAAACATTAACTAAGTGAACATGCAAACCTTCGGCCAGCTAGTATCTTGGCCATGTTTCCATTATTATTTGTGACGAAAACATCACTCTCATCACACACAATGAAATCGAGTGCAGCAAGCCGGGAAGAGAAGGGAAGAAAAGGCTCTAGATCTCCTGGGTCAGCAAGCATTTCTTTGGTGTAATAATTTGGAAAGAGGTCCTTCAGGGGCTGAAGTGTCTTTTCCCCTCCATATATTTCTCCAGATGCTACATAAATAAACGTGTCATTTTGGAACCCAAGCGCCTTTAACATCAGGCCAACCTCATATGGTCTTAAGGGGCACTTGCCCCTACTTCTCTCTCCATCTTCATTCAAATCCTGCCGAAAATGTTGTTTGTCATCAATACATGTAGCTTTCTAGACATTACTTCAATGTACTTGTCTTTGTTGGCAAATAGATCTGTAACTGCATAATAGTTCTTGTATTTTCAAAGTTTTAATCCACATGCAACACTTTTTGGCTAATTCATAAAAAAACTATAACAAATATCAAAGATGGGTAAAATGCCTCATGGCTTCCTCCCCTACACAAAATCCCTTTTCATTATTAAGATAGATAAACTGTTACGCCAAGATAAATATTCAATCTGACTTCCACTTTATCAGACTATCATAACACCAGGTATGATCTCTACACATGTCAACTTGATGACTGCTTCAAATATGAAAAATACTAGATCTCAAAAGAAAAAATGACTCACAAACTTACAACTTTAGTATAAAATTCTTTCTCGTGACTCAACAGTATATGTACGTGTGGGCATCAGTAAGTTCATGTGTGTTTGTTAGAGAGAGAGAGAGAGTACTGGTAATGTTGCCCAGCGCTTCCTAATTGCACCCAGCTCAGCACGTTCTTTATCACCACCACCATAGTAACAACCAGAGAAGGCAAGCATATCAGGTTCAAACCTTATCTCATCAAAATAAAGGGGGAAAAATGAAAAGAGAAAATTGTTAAAATTCTCCAAAAGGACAAAAACAATCATGACAAAAAGGACCAAAACAGGCATAACATGTACCTCAAATGAACAGCAACATATCTTGAGCTCATACTCCTCATTTTTTGCACCAATTTCTGACCTATTTTTTCAATGGATGGTATAAATCTCAATGCATGATAATTAGCGCGGCATCTCAACTTCTGTAACTCCTCATCAAGTCTATTAGTAAGCCTATAATCAAACTTTGTCAACTGCAAGGCCTGAAAAACAAAATTTCAAATTTTAATAGTTTTGGTTATCCTTTTGTGAGCATGTAGCTATGAGCTAATCGGTTGGCACAAGGATTCCCAGCTGAGACATTTAAGCTAAGATATACCTTTTTAATGTAAGTATCTCAAGAGTTGGGTATCTAAGAAATTGTTTCGATTAAACTGCTGCAGAATGCTACCATTTGAGTTTATGGAGAAGTTAGAGGATTTTGCTAATAATTAGAAGGAATTCTTTTCCATTTGCTAAATGAAATGTGGTTCAAAATTGCTGCAGGAAAGCATGGCAAAAGCTTTTATATGAAAATGTATAGCATAAGAAAAACTATGTCAAAACAGCACATTGCAACAATTCAAAACTAGAAACAAAAAGGGTTATCAGATAATAGAAGGTGATGAGAAGAAGGGTGAATGGGTTGGATGTGTTGTATGGTTGCATTTGCAGTAGAATTCAGTTCCAAGCAAGATGGCAGGAGTCCCTATATAATGAAAATAAATATAAATGAATTTGAGCATAAAAAATACTCACATGCCTTCGCCTTAATATGGGCAGTACTTGTTGGAGGTAATATTCTGGCATGGATTTCCGTGGGGGACGCATAGTCCAAGGCAGTTTCTCCATCGACCTCATTACTTTATCTGGAATTCTCTTAACCACAGGTACATCTTTTGAGAGGTAGGAGATGAACCAATCAACATCAAATATATTCGCAAAATCACTGCAAATTTTGTTACGTGACTAATACTGAGAATAGTGAAATCATACTCATCCCGCATTTCCCTTCACTTGCATTTTCATATCAATATAATAATTGCACACTGAAGGTGATACAGTTGATAGACTTATTTCAGAAGCTAATAATGTAAGAAGATAATGATAGTATTAACCTATCATCTTTCCAAAAAGAGTGGTGATCCATCTCAGGAATTACAAGAGTTGCATTCAAAATCCAGGCTACTACAGCAGCATCAGAAATCTGAGAAAAACAGAAAGGGAAGGTATTGTTATTACGGCCAAGAATGAACTCCATTTATCTTACTGGATTAGTCAGATTAAGTTCTTTTGGAAGGTTGAACTAAAAAAGGATGTTCACTAAACCCGACCCATCCAATTGATTGTTAAAGTATATGGATTTGGAAGGAGGAGGCTCTACTGCCTCCATCCTTTGAGCCTCCATTTTCATATGTTCAACAAAATGAAATCTATAACTTGAATAGCAAATTAGATCATTGAGATCAATGCCACTTTCTACAATTGCACACAAAAAAGTATAGGATTTCAACTTCATTTTGTGGGAATCAAGTGCAAAGAAAAACAATGCACGAAAATTATCCACAACACTACTTTTGCAACATCTTGATGCTTGGTACAAAGCATAATTAAAAATTAAAACAAAATAGGAGTAGAAAATCACCCCAATTCGTTGTTGGTTTAGACCTCCACTTGTTGCAATGAGCAAATAGCCGTTAGATCTGTTTTCAGGCACAGCATCTAGTCAATATGAAATAAAAACTTGTTACAGTTAACCTGCCTGAGAAAAGTTCTTGTAACTAAAATGGAGCAATAAATTATCAAACCTATTGGCTGGAATTGAGGGGAAAAAAACAAAACTCACATCTAAATCTAGCACCTCTAGCACTGCAGCCGTAGTAAAGATCTGAATAGTTTGATTTCCATATGTCAAGCCTTTTGTTGTACAAAACCTACGAAGTTCAGCATTTACAGATTCTTCACCATAAGTGCTGTAAAGATAAAGAAAATGATTGAAGAAACCATCATTATGAAACTAATGACATCTTCTATTTAATCATTCAAAATTCCTTCTCAGGGACAGCAATTTTGATGAATTTAAAGCAACAAACATAATTTTGAATGAATTGGAGTTCATATTGTGTCAAATTATAGCATCATGGGTTTTATATTATTGCAGAGAGTTACCAATTTGGCATTAGTGGGTTACCCAGTTACATTCACAGCTACTAGGTATGAGCTTGCAGCCTATACATGCACACTGTACGTGTACATTTGTGGGACTGACATAATTCATATTCACCCATCTTTCTTCCTTCCTTATTCTCACTCTCAGTACTTGCTGTGCACTCTCTCTCTCTGTCTCTCGCGAAACTACAGCTAATGAGATTCATTACTCATCAGCTCCTAGAAAGTCTCTTCAAGTTGCAATCAGTGTTCAGATAAGGATTCAACAAATCAAATTTCAAATGGATTAATTTATATTCCATCGAGATTTGTCCAAAGCTCAAACAATCCAAAAGTTCACTGCTTATAGTGGCATTTTTTAGAAAGAATTAGAAAATCAAATACAGAATAGGTAACCATAATAATGGTACTCAGATAAAAGTTAATTATCTCATTCCAGCACATTATGAAAATTAACAGTTCAATCTTACACTATACCTTAGGCCGAAATCGATGCCTGAAGTGTGACCAGTGGAGATCGGATGCGATATTCCCAATTAAAAGAGAGATCAGACCAAGAACCAAGAGCAGTAAACCAACCCCGAAGGAGGGAGAGAGCAATGCCTTCTTCGCACAAGGCCAAGAGCGCCTAAAGCGCTTCTTCCCCATCGATCTCCAAACCAAGGCACATCAAAAGGCTAAAAGAACTCGAATTGGCCTCAATGGGGATTATTTCAAAGTTTCGACGCCTGTTCCTGCCTCCTCCCCTTGATAAAAACCACCTAAAAATGTAAGTTGTTCTTTGTCATCGAACGATCGTCAGAAAAACTCAGAACTCGGAAACAGCAGCGTCACGCTAAAAGCACTCCTTACCTCAATCGTTTTCACCTTTCGTAACTTCAGATCGGAGCGAGAAAGGTTACGAACTTGCGGAAGTTAAATCCGTTGTTTTTCTTTTCCCTGTTTTCCCTTTAACCTCTTCATCTGGACCGTTTAATAATCATCTAACGGTCACTAAAAAATTACACAAGCCGCTGCATTTCATCTTGTCCGAAATCTGACGGCCAGATCAGAGGGATAATAGGGTCCTGTTATACCCTAGATTAACAGCAGATACGCACCCCGAATTTGTACTTACAATGCCTAAATATCCTCTCCAGCCCTCATAGGGTGTACTCTGTAACTTTTTTTATCTAAACCGTCAGATTAAATCTCAACGCCTAACTGTCACTGATATAATGAAGGAGAAGTTTGTATTATTAAATTGAGAACGTTCAAATTTAATCGGACAGTTCAAGGAGGTGCAGAATGCCGATTCAATATAGGCTTAATTTGGACGGGTGCTTTCGATTACTGCTACAAAATTCAGGAATAAATTGCAACTGTCTCAATATTAGTGGGCTTAATTCGGACTTCTGGGCCTAATTACAGATCAGTGGAGTTAATTTCCATTTTGGGCTTAATTCGATCTGAAAAGTGCATATAAATATGGGGCACTTTTTTAATTTAGTCGGCTTACAAAGGTTTTAAAAAATATAGCGGTGAGCAAACCCAACATGGGAGTTAAATTTCAATGGTTATAATAAACAAATATCTTTTTATGAATCGCCGAATCGTGTCCAAATTGTATGAGAGTTGATGATGAACCTCAATTAATAATTCAATACTATTTGTAAACAATTATTTGAAATAAGTGGGAATTCATACGTTGCAGGGTTGATATTTGATAAGACATATAAACTAAGACACCTCATGGTGTACAAAATAACTGACCGAATTTTGTGCATAGTTAGTGAGCATTCGTGCTATTCGTTTTTTTCTACGCTTGATTGTTTAATTAACATCAATTTAAGTTGTCAAATAAATTCTTCATATTAAAAGCTAGTAGGAAACCAAATTTCGTGATTTTTTAGAGATTTCTAACTATTTTTTAAATATTTTTTAAAAACAGCCCTGTTTAATATAAAAAAAAGACCTCTTCAGAGCTGTTTTTAAAAAATATTTAAAAAATAACTAGAAACCTCTAAAAATCACAAAATTTGATTTCCTATTAGATTTCAATATGAAGAATTTATTAGGCAACTTAAATTGGTGTTGATTAAAGCAACCCGACGAAAAAAATGCATAGCACAAATGCTCACTAATTATGCATATCACCGTGGCTAGATTCTATATATATATAGAGAGAGAAAGAGATATAAAAATGTTACTGTGCTATGCAAAGTAAAAAAAATGTTTTACTTCGACATAAAAAATCATACACCGATAACTCAATTGACTGATCTAAGTTGGTCAACACAATTAAGACATAAAAATCTTCTAGTAAACCAACTTTGAGCGCATTTGAAATTTTGTAGCTATGTTTTTTAAATTTTTTGAAAGTGAACAAAAATAGTGTTATTTTTAATTATTAAACTGTGTTATTTTTGCTCATTTTTCTAATTCCATATAGAGAGCTTGTCTCAGTTGAATTTTTTTTGTTTGATCCTGGAAAAAAATAAGAATTTTATTCATGACTCTAGTTTCAAAAATTTGACAGTCATGACTCCATTTTTCTGTGCTCAGTGTTCAAATATGTTTCTAGACGCACGCATTCGGGAATCGAGGTCACTCGAGTTGACAAAGTAAAAAATTACGAAGCATTTTGAAATATGCATTCTCGTCTGAACGCAGCATCGTGCGTCCAGACGTAGTGTTCACGACATTTTCTAAACCGAACGTTCAAACGTGAACGCATATTTAAAATTCTGCATCATACGTAATCATTTTGTCGTTTATTTTCGCAATATATATATACGCTTAGTCTGAACGCTGAACGCACTATCAATTTTTTTTAAATCAAATCGGACAAAAATATCGTCTCATTTAACAGGACAAAATAAATTAGCTAGCGGGTCCAGTACGCAAGTGCAAAAGTCAACTTGCTTTCAAAATTTCTTTGGATGACATTATAAAATATGGCGCTAGATGTCAATCTTTTTTCAAGTGATATAATGCTATCCAATTGTGCGTCCATATGATAGTGCTGACCGAGCTCCTGCCGTGCGTGGCGCTATATATGGTTCCTACGATCTGAATTTAGACGGTCAAGATCGTAGTGTATTCTTGGAAAACCTATCATGCTATAGTTCTGTTTTCTATTTCACCTACCCTCCAGAACCGATTTTTATTACTTGAAATCAAATAAATAAATTATTTTTAAACAGAAATAGTATTTGAAAAAAATTTAAAAATAAAAAAGACCTGTGTTGCGAATCTCGTCTAAAAAAAGACAATATAGACGGTATTGCGAATACCGTCCATTTGATTTTGATTTAAATATGAATTATTTTTATAACTGTCTTGAAAATATAAAGAATAACATATATGATCTTGAAATAAAATCGTTCACGATAATGATCCTATTTTTTAATTTACGTTCAGACTTGTTATTTAGACCAATGCATTTGGAGGGCACTTAGAAATTCAAGCAAAACAAAATGAAATTCTAAATACCTTTGAACACATGCGTCTAGATGTTAACATGTGAACGTGAACGTTTAAAAATAGAGTCATTATTGTCAAAGATTTGAATTTAGGGTTATAAATGTTATTTTTTATTTTTTCAGGTCAGTTATGAAAATAATTCAACATTTGCACATGAGTTGGGTTGTATTTAGGTAAGTTTTGTAACAACTTCAACTGTGCTTGTTGGGATCGTAATTAAGTTTTTTTTATCGTCGCAAGTCATCGAGCTGTAGATATCCGAGTCTACTTCCACCGCGTCGAGTCTGATTTGCGATCGGAGGAATGTGCATATCAAAATTGGCTTCATCTTCAACTTATGTCTTAATTAGTAATTTTTATCACGAGTTTGCGTCGGACTCAATTTTGAATCGCTTGTTTCTCAGATCGAACATAGTGGAAGTAGACTCGGATATCTACAACTCGATGACTTGCCACAATAAAAAAAACTAATTACAATCTCGACAAACGTAGCTGAAGTTTGTGGAAAAAATGCTAATCATATTTAATATTTTTGTAACAACTTCAGCTACGCTCGTCGGGATCATAATTAACTTTTTTTTATCATCACAAGCGATCGGCATGTAGATATCTGAGTCTACTTCCACCGCGTCGAGTGATTTGCGATCAGAGGAATGTGCATATCAAATTTGACTCCATCTTCAACTTATGTCTTAGTTAGTCATTTTTTTATCATGAGTTTGCATTTGAATTATTTTTGAATTGCTTGTTTCTTCGATCACAAATCAGACTCGACGCGATGAAAGTAGACTCGAATATCTACAACTAGATGACTTGCCACAATAAAAAAGACTAATTATGGTCTCGACGAGCGTAGCTGAAGTTTGTAGAAAAAAATGCTAATCATACTTAATATTTTTTTGTAACAACTTCAGCTACGCTCATCGGGATCGTAATGAACCTTTTTTCGTCGCAATCTATCAACATGCAGATATCTAAGCCTACTTTCATCACGTCGAGTCTGATTTGAGATCGAAATAATGTAAATGTCAAATTTGACTTCATGTTCAACTTATGTCTTAATTAGTCATTTTTATCATGAGTTTGCATCTGAAGTAATTTTGAATTGCTTGTTTCTCCGATTGAAAATCAGACTCGATGCGATGGAAGCATACTCGGATATCTACAACTCGATGATTTGCGACGATAGAAATAAACTATTTACGATCTCAACGAGCGTAGCCGAAGTTGTTGCAAAAATACCTAAATATAATCTAACTCATCAATTAAATTAATAATATTTTTATTAATAAAAAAATTAAAAAAAAAGGTGCGCAAAATTTAAATAAGGGAAAGGTCAGGATTGGCAACCCTAGCTTTTTGACTTTTTCGCAAAAGTCAGTGTCGCTAATATCGATCTTTTCTATTTTTAAAGCTTTTCAGATAATCTTTTTATTTAAATTTAATTAATTAATTAATTCCTATTATTAAAATCTACCACGTCTCTTATTCTTATATCACATTCACATCCAATCTGTCCTTTATTCATTTTTATTATCATATCCAATCTGTCCGTTATATGAGATAAGAAGTAATCATAATTTCGTATTCGGTATTTCTATATGGGAAAAATTTAAATACATCAAGATGTGTGCTTTTTAGATATTTAATTCAATCTCTACTATTTATTTGCATTGAGATTCACATCATAAATTTCAATCAAATGATAAAAATTGAATGAAGTACCTAAAAACACTCATCTTGATGCTTGAGTTTTTTCCTTTCTATATAGCATGCAGTGAACTGTGAAGCACATATATGAATAATAATAAATGCTATCAAGGCCCATAATATTATGATTTATTGAAACAAGGTCGTCCTGAATTTGTTTTTCTTCAGCAATGTAGCATCAGCATGCAGTCAACAGTTGCGTCTCCAACGCTTCCTTGACTTGTCATTTTTCTTTTTGGAGAAAAGAGTTTGTCATCTCATGTGGCCAAAAAACACAGCTGCTTGAAATACTCATGTAATCATACGCCACAGAATATACTTCTGTGACTGTGAAAGCACTGGACAGTCTGGACTACAAAAAGATAATAATTAATTGTAATCTCTAACAGTGACTACTTGTGAGTTGTGATATATAAATTCCTTGGTGTACTCAAAATTACAGCAACAGAAAAAGTTCCTCTCCTTGTCTCTTTTACCATAAATAGTGAAACATTAGCAGCGAGTATAGTGTTAGATGACTAAAGGCGAAGTGCACTCACAGTGCGCGGGTTATAGCCTGCAGGTACCAAATGTGCAAGCGATTGCCACATCTCTCGATAAATCAAGTCCGATACCTGAAAGGTATGTCAGGCCTGAAGCAGAGGTCGATCCAGTTGCCAGTATCGATGAGATTGAGTTACCTGTCATAGATTTTGCAAAATTGATCGATCCAGCGTTCTCCGAAGAGGAAGCTGCAAAGCTTCACTCCATTTGCGAAGAATGGAGCTTTTTCCAGGTGAAAACTTTTAATCTGATCTTCCCCATTGCAATTTTATTTTCCTTGTCATCCCTGTAACATGTTACAGCACACTACCAAAAATTCTTAATTCAAGTGAAAAATGGTATAGAATTTGGGAATTTTTAATTGTATGTTCTTCGGATAGAAATTAACTAGCACAACAAAATGCCAACATATAAGAAATTCTTTCTTAATACCCATGACTGACCAAATCATATCTGATCATGACACAAACTCTAGTTGGTAAACCATGGGGTACCAGAGGAGTTGATCGAGGGTTTAAAGGTGGATACCATCAATTTCTTCAACAAACCCTTGGAAGAGAAGATGGCATACAAGATGGATTCAGAAGGAACTCTGCAAGGCTATGGTCAGGCCTTCGTCTTCTCTGAGGAACAAAAGCTTGATTGGTCCGACTTGCTTTACATCATGACCCGACCGATAGCTCAGCGGAATATGAAATTTTGGCCCACTAGCCCTTCCACCTTCAGGTATGATAGTTCGACGAAACATGAAAATTTGGCAAATAGCTTCAAATGGGAAATTGCTAAGTAAGGTATAGTATTGACTATTAAAAATTGTTATATTATTGTCAGTATGATAACAGTTGTGGTCCTTCTCTGTGTTTAATTTTGTGAGTGTTAGAACTCAGAACCACCTCTTCTCTTTGACAAATAAAAGTTTTTCTGGAAACACTGTAACCAGATTACTGATGGGTCCCATAATTCCCATTTGAAGTAAGTAAAATAGTAAAAAGTGTGTCGCTGCTGTAATTCTGAAGTTTAATTTTCAATTTGGCTCTTACATTACCAAATTATTTGTTGTACACTTAAATTACACTCTTATTCAATTAATCATGTGATCGTTGTTGCTTTCAAGAACATTGCCATCTCAAGAAACTCACTTTATCTAAGAACTGAATATCATATCTCCTACTGAGGACAACAATTTATGTCAACTTAATTTTCAAATAGCATGTATTTCCTCTACACGGTGGATCTTATTACTGTGTAACAAATAAGAAGTAATCACTCTATACCACAAATACAAGCACTATTAATTGTGTTACACTGATCCTTTGCAGAGATAATATTGACGGATTCTCTCTTGAACTTACCAAGGTAGCAAGTTGCCTGTGGCAGTACATTGCCAAAAACCTAGGTGTTGCGCCTGAGGTTTTTGCACAAATGTTCAAAGATCATCCTCAGGGGATGAGATTCAACTACTACCCACCGTGCCCGGAGGCCAACAAAGTCATCGGAATCTCCCCACATTCGGATCCCACTGGTTTCTCAGTTGTTTTGCAAATAAATGATGTTCAAGGATTGCAAATAAGAAAAGATGGAAAATGGATTGCTGTTAGTGCCTTACCTAATGCATTCATAGTCAATTTGGGTGATATCACTGAGGTATATTTTCTCATCTTTCAAAGGGATTTGTTAATTAATCTTAGTGTAAAGATGATTTAAAATAATGTCTTTGACCTTTATTAGTTTTGGGCAATCTGCTGTACAGCGTGATTAAATGGGCATAGACCTGGGATCTGCTGAGTTTTTTATCTGAACCGTCGAATTAAATCTCGACGGCTGACCGCCAAAAATATGACGCAAGGTTGCATTGATATTTAATCCGTGATTAAATCTCTATCTGAGAAAAAACTTAATGTCGTTTGAAAGACCTGGGGGTGGTGCTTTGATATTATGGAAGGAATGGGTTCAATTGGGTTGGGCTCGACCCAAATAAACAGATGAACTCCAAATTCTAGGGGTATTATTTGTTATTAATTTAGATTTGCTATTATTAGGTGCTAACCAATGGATTATACAAAAGCATAGAGCACAGAGCCATGGCAAATACCGAGAAAGAGAGGATCTCTGTGGCAGTATTTCATGGCCCTGACAGTTCCATAATGGTTCAGCCTCTGCCAGAGGTCATAGGCGATGGCAAGCCAAATTTTGGAAGCATGGATTATCAAGAGTTCATGAAAGTGTTTTTTGAGCATAAATTAGAACGAAAGAGCATGGTAGATCTGCTCCGGGTTTGAAGCTATGATCCATATACTTTCATGTTTTATATATGTATTTCAATGTTTGAGCATATCCCAATAGTTGATGACATGTGAATAAATACTTCTTTGATGCCAGTTATAATATTACATGTTTGATTCTCTCACTCTCTTGATGATTATCTAAAATTCTAAATTAAGGTTGTTTCACCTTTCAGCTGGCATGTGTGCTTAATCAATACTTTAATTCATTTATCCAACAACGATACCAGCATCTTTATGTTATTTATTATTACTGTATTATTGGAAGCTTCCTCAGAAAAATAAATCATGCACATAAATGAGAACTTCTGTAGCAACTTCCGTTTTTCACCCAAGACGTGATTTTACCAAAAAATAAATAATAATTAAATCATTTGAAGATCGAAATATATACAAAACATTTAAACAATAATTTACAATTATATAGTTTAAGTTGACAGACGTACAATTACAGTCGACAAATAAAATAATGAATAATTATCCACCCAGCAAATTGGTCTTAAATCTCTCATATAAAATTTAGTTGTCATAACATAAATAAAGTTGCAGATTACGGAACGGTAGCAGTACTTTTTTTTTATCTTAAAAGAAAGAGAAGGAAAGAAACAAAACACCTGATGATGTACATGCAACATAACTTTGGGACCTGAATCCGGATCGATCGTTAATTTTGCGATCGATCACCAGCGATGAAAATCAGAAGGGTTTTTATACTTTGACACGAATCTTGATGTAATTAGTGAAAATCAGACGGTTCAAATACTGCACTACACCATCCCGCGCAACACCAGATTTGATCCATAACTTTGATATACAAAATCTAGCGGATGACTTGTGATTACTGAGGGTCGTTCTCAGCCGACAAACAAAATTAGCAAACGGGTCCAACACGCAAGCAGAAATGTCTAGTAGAGTTGTAGTCTACTGGACTTAATTTATTAGAATACGCTTGACGATAAGATTGTTGGCGCGATCTGACATCTTTTTTGAAGTTCCGTATTCTTTCAATGGTGTACTAGAGCAATATCCATCTCTTAATTTTTATAATTTTTATAATTTTTAATTTAATATAGTTATTTTAAATGAGTTTCAGAAATATAATTGAGTTTTTTATTTGATGATTTTGCTTTATAATTTTTTATTTAACACTTTTGTTTTAAAATTTATAAATTCTTACATGATTAATCATTGATTAAAATTGAGGTCTCCAACATCACTGATAGTATTTACTGATGCGACAAATAAGAAACTCAAACTTTTTAGTTTCAGAAATGAAGAGTTTAGAAACTAAAAAAAGATTAAATTTCTAATACTGATGTGACAATTATTTAGAAATTCCAATAATTTCAGAAATGTAGATGCTCTTAGGGATGTCAAACGTATTAAACGATCACGAAATTCTAAAGTTAAGTTTAACATTTCACCAAGCTTTTAAAAAACGTTTAACGGTCCTTAACGGTGAGGTGGTCGCTTAACGGTTTAACGTTAAAACGGAATTATACGGAAGTTAAATTAAAAAACGGCCAATCATTTTTTGTCTATTATTTATTTACTTTAGACCAAATTATGGTGCAAACATACACACTATTGTCATATGTATGACTCTATGTAACTATATATTATATAATATATTTAACATTATTATTAGCATTGCTGCCTTTTTCATTATTTAAAAATATGAATGATGTTATATGATATGTTTAATAATTAGAATTTAGAATGTATTTTATTTTGAAATATGTATTTTTTATAACCTCCACTATCTAATTGCGTAAGTCGTACCAACATAATAATATCTCATGCCAGCATCAATATAACACACAAGTCCACTGTACCCAAACAATCAACACATCATCATAACACTAGTAACTATCCGACTAAGCTCACAATAACTAATCCCAAGTTAATAAAATAGTAAACAAAAATGGAAAAACTAAATTAATTCAACAAGTTGACAAATCACCAAGTACATTACAGTAAGCATCCAGCAAAAACAAAAATAAAAAATAAAAAATTAAAGTAAAAAAATAAAAAAAAAATGGCGTTAAAACGGCATGATTTTAACGGATTTTAATAGATTTACACGGTTTAAACGGAGTTAAAATCGTTAAACTGCAGAAAACCAGTTAAAAACGTTTTTTCCTGAAAACTTAACGTCATGACAAGTTTTTCCCGTTAAACCGGTTAAACTGAAGTTTAAACTCCGTTTTTTAAAAGCTTGCATTTCACTTAACTAACGTAATTTTTTTCGCTGAACATTTTGTATGCTTAATGTAAGGAGAAATTTTTTGCCAAACGTTTTGTTTAATGAAACGTTCAAAACATTTGTTACGTTAAAAAAAATTTAATGTCTGATTCTAATGCCAACTGGCTTTTTTTTTGACGAATTTGAAGTAAAAAAAATAATGAGAAAAATGTAAAAATGACAAGTTAATATTGGCAAAAATAAAAATAGCAAATAACATACAACAATATTCAAAAGATCACTCAATGTATGCAAAATATACTTGTCATTTGCAAAGTTGTCATTTGTCAGCTATATATCTTACATCCAAAAGTTAAAAACATAGTGTCAGTTACTCAAAAATTTGCTGGAGTGTCAATTACTCTAAAGGTAACCCAGATTCCAGCTATTTTCTCAGATATACCAATCTCAGGCTCTCAGCCACAATGGTTAAATAAAAAAGTTGAAAACAATTAAACACATTTATCATTATTGAAAAACCAATGCTAGAGATCTGAGGAATAAAAAAGAACGACATTCTCCAAACTTTAAGGCAGCATGCAACATGCTTACATGCAACAACTACAGGTCTACAAGGCAACATGCAACAACTACAAGGCAACACTAACAAAAAAATTACCTGTAACTGAACTAACAAACCAGACTAGCATATGTTCAGCTTCCACAAATAATATCATATGGTACTCTTTCATCAGTAGACCATAAAACATCAACAAACATGTCACCATTCTCTGCATTAACACACAAGATCAAACAAATTACATTAGTATTTAAATTACAAGTTATAAAACAAAATGAAGCAAGAAATGAAATATCAGTATCTGAAGCATGTAACAAATCTTGGGCACATATTAGAGTTTCAATACTCGCATCATTTAGAGAGGATCTAATATGGCTCAGATTCCTACCAGAAGTACTGAAAGTGGAATCTGATGCCATTGTGGAAATTAGGACAACCAAGATGTCCCTTGTTGGCCTAGCCATAACAAGATATTTTGGACTTTTCAGTTTCCACCATGCAAGAATGTCAAGTCATCATCCAAGCTTGCTTCATCAAGTGGGTCATAATTAATGAAATGATTAGTTTCACATTCTACCTTAATTACTAGTAACTTTTGCAATGCATCTGATTTATGCCTCTTCATTTTCTTGCATCCTTTTTTGATATGATGCAACAATGACTCAGTGCTCCTTGAATTACCTTGCAAATATTTAGCTAGACAATACTACAAGTAGTAGTATAGCTATCATCTATCTGATTTGGACCTTTTATGAAATGCTCTTAGACTTTAGAGTATTGTATATCTCATCTTCCTCCATACTAAAAGTTCAAACATGCATGCAAGTCCTAGTAAGTGTCAGTAAATACAAGCTATTGGCAATTCAACAAGCCAACATTTAAACAAACAAACCAACATTTACAATCACAACAGTCCTATTGTCATCTCTCTGGAGTATTGTTTACTTAGGAGAGATGTTATCATACCAAGCACCAGTAAGTGCCAGTATTAATTTCGAGCACTAGTAAGTGCCAGTGTCAGTATCAATTTTAAGCAAGCAACAATTTAACTAACAAACACCAGTAAGTGTCAATACCAATTCCAAGCAAGCAAAGCAATGAAGAAATAATTTACAAATACTATCATACCAAACAAAGTATTATTTGCTTGCGAAGATTTTTTTCTAAGCTCATCAATAGGGAGTTCGAAATGTCCATGATGGGAGAGCTCAACTTTTTCTTTTGATTAAAAATAAAGCAAAATGATGAAGGAATTTTCATAAATGAATCAAAATATGTCAAGGAGCTTATCAAGAGTTTTGGAGTTGAAGATAGCAAAGCAATGAAGATAACTATGACAATCAATACACGCCTTGGAGCTGATGAAAGTGAGAAGTCGGTCGACATCTCACAATATAGAGCCATAATTGAAAGTCTTCTCTATCTTACCGTAAGTCGATCAGATATTATATTTGTCATGTGTCTATACGCAACGTTTCAAGCTTGTCCTAAAAAATTTCACATGATAGCTGTCAAGAAAATCTTGCATTATGTTAAAGGTACACTTAACCTTGGTATTTGATATGGACGAACCACTAAGTTAGATCTAATTGAATATACCAATGTCGACTTTGTCGTGATCGTATAGATAGGAAAAGTACTAGTGGGACATGTCAATTCTTTGTTGAGTTCTTAGTATCTTGTTCAAGCAAAAAGAAATCATTGGTTGCTCTCTCCACGACAAAAGCATAATATATAGCAGCGAATAGTTGTTGTACCCAAATTTTGTGGATGGTTCAAACTCTTAAGGACTGTGACTTGCAGCTTACCAATGTATCCATTATGATATCCAAAATCTAATAGCCCATGCAAGAACTAAGCACATAGACATTAGGCATCAATTTATAAAAAATCACGTAGAAAAAGAAATATAGTGTATATTGACAATAAAAATCAAATTGTGGATATCTTTACAAAACCTCTTGATACGAATCAACTCATTGAATTGAGATTGAAATTAGGGATGATTGAAATTGCAAATTGATTTGATATTTATACCTTGATTATATAATGTATATTATTTAGAGGGAGCAATTACATATGACTTAATTGCAAATACATGCTAGAATTTAGGGATTGCAAATGAATTGAATTGAATCTTTTGTCATATTTTGCAAAGATGGGGAGAAATGTAGTGATGTGCATGAGAACTATATGGCACACATATGGTTTTGCAAATTGCCAAAATGGGGCTTTTGTTGGATTAAACTCTTCTCTTGTTTGACAATTTGCAAAAAAAAAATGAGTACTAACCTTGCACAATTGGGTTTTGGTGAGTTGCAGGTTTATACAGGTAAAATATGATGATGCGAAGGCTCGATCATGCATGTACAAGTCATAACAATTACAATGATATCAAGAGCAAGTCACTTGGGCAAAAACAGAGGCTTCACAGAGCCATGTGTTATCATAACGCATGGACAATCCGTCATAACGGATTCTCAAACCGTTGTAACTAATTGAAGAGGAGAAGTACTGAAGACAGATGATTTTCACAAGATTTCCAGAGTCTTGCATTACTGTAAAGCATCCCACACCCGTTATAACGTGTTGCCAACCCGTCACAATGAGTCTCTAACCCGTCACAACGGGTTCCTATCCAAGATGGCAATCTTGTCAATGAGCCAAGCAGAGAATGGCAAATTGAGAAGTTCTCCAACCAGTTACAACGAGTTCTATAACGAGTTCTCTGTTTATGTAACTCAAGAGTAAAATCAAGACTTCAAGACGTTCCTTGCCTATATATACCTTGGGGATACGAACCAAAATAATCAAGAAAGCCCTCCCCAAGTTTCCAAGCACAAATTGAGCACCAGAATGACCATTAAAGCCTTCTCCTTTAGCTTCCTGATCAAGAGAGTGATATGATAGCCAAATTGTCTAATTGTCAATCTAAGAACATTTAGTTTGTTGATTATTGTTTGGTGTACTACATTTTGTAATCAAGTAGTGCATCTCCATCTTTGATTGTGTTGTCAATCGGACATGTTTACCTTGTAGAGTGGTGTAGCCCATTGCATAGATTTAGTAATCTAAGATTGGTTGTCTTGTTGAGAAGGAATCAAAGATATGTTCCACAATTGTAAGAACACTTGTTATCTAGTGAAATCGGTCCCGGAAGGAAGTTCTGGTTTTGAGATTCTCGTGGACGTAGACCTAGTTTGTTTGTAGGTCGAACCACATTATATTGTGTTTTCTTGTGTTCTATTAATATCTTTTGCTCTTTACTCTCTCTCTTTATTATATTTGCATTTTATTGTTTGATTTGCTCAAATTGCTATTAGTAATTGCTTGCTTGTGATTTTGGCTAGGTGATTAATGTCTAAAAGTTTGAATTGTTACTGTTAAAAATTCTTTCGCACTAGCACTTGACCTTAGGATCCCGTTCTAATAGAAACATTAGAGCTTCTAACAAATGAAATAAATTTTAATTTGTTAGAAGGAATATTGCACATGTCATGAGTAGAATTGCTACAAGTATTAACAATTGGAACATTAACTTTTTCAATATTGCTTTTAACAAACGTTTGAAAGAATGATTTCTTTAGAAACTAAACATATTCTTTTTGACTTTCTATTATCTTCACAATCTCATATGGTTTGGTCAATTTCTTCTTACGTTGAGTCTTATCATAATCATATTTCATTTTGTGTGTAGGAACATTCTTACTTTGTGTTGCTTTTACATTCTGTTTGGCATGTGCTTTGATCAATTGCTTCTTACTTTTAGGCTTATCATAACCATACTTTTCCTTTTTAGAGTTGTACTGACATATCTGTGGATCTAGGGCTGTCAACGAATTGCGTTTTGAACGTTTTGCATTTAGTTTCGCCGTGAAGCAACGTTAAACACGAGAAATTTTTGTTGTATTTGTTAAATGTAACGTAAGACACAAATTCAAATATTTTCGTTGAGTTAAACACAATGAAAATGCAATGGATTCATTACATTTCGTTTTAAACATTTCTTACGTATGTATGAAGTATATAAAATCATATATATAAAATCATGCTTCCTTAAGCGTTAAGCGTTCTAGAAAGTTGTAAATAATAAAATAATTAAAATATCGATCTTCCCGAAGAGTAAAGTACCTTTTCACTTCTTTATAGTCATAGACTTATACTAAAAGTTCATTATAGAGCATTTTTGTTTCTTCTTCTCCTAGAATACTCCGCTTATCCCTCTCTCTTCTCGAGGACATTATGCATCATTTTTCCCTCTCGTTTCTGAAGGTAATTTCATCTTCTCTTTCTTGTAAACTTTCTCTTAAACTTGCTTCGCACACAATTCAATGTGTGTACCCAGTATCCACAAAACTCTAAACACAACGTTCAATGTTCATTACTACTTATTAGTTCAAAATTAGAAATAATTGTTTTGTAATTAGTCCAAAATTAGTTCACTAATCAATATTGGAATGATTGCACTCTCAATTTATTAAATGATCGCTTTCATTATTCAAATAAATTTTGTTTTTTTGTGTTAGAGTTTAGGATATAATTACTTATGAGTAAGTTTAGGATTTAGGGTTTAGGACTTTAGTAGTTTAAAAATATATTAGAAACATTCACTATTTTTTTTAGAAATATTCATTGTTATATAGTAATAGATAGACCAATTATAGTAATGCTCAAATTTTAGGAAGTTGTCTTAAATTACTATATACATTAGTAATATAATCTTTCTTTGAAACAGATGGACCTAGAGAAGGCTAGGCAGGTTGTTCATATCATTCTCAACTATATCCACAAGTACAATATCGTTTATCCCGACTTACAATCTGTGGCCGAGGACTTGAACTGGTTGACTTCAGCAAGGCCACAGAAAAATGTAAGGGAAGTAGCACAGAGCAGTAAGAAAAGAAAAAAGAAGCCAAGCAAGGGCAAGAACAAGAAGAAGAACAATAAGAATTTCTGAAATTAAAATATAATTTCTAAAAATAAATATTAATTATTTATAAAATCTAGTTTTAAAATATAATTTATGAAAACACAATAGTAAGAACATTCTTTATTTATTTCAGGTATAGTAGATTGGAGTCTGTGGGACTCCCAATTGGATGATCGAGATGTGGATGAAGATGACCGTGTTTGAATGGAGAAAGCCCTTGGAGTGGGACCGAAGTCCTAATTGAGGAAGGGCTTGCATAAGTTCGTATAGAGTTTCTAACTCATGTTTTTTATTTTGTTTGTATATGGTTTACATGAGATTTTTGTTTCTGGTGGAAAATAAAACATTTAATGTTTAATGTGATGAAAACAATGAACTTTAATGTTATGTACTTATATTCTGATTTGTTGTCCATGTGGCTTTAATGTTAATGAAATTTTCAGGGTTTTTTCATAATTTTTTTTGGTTGTTTACCCGATTCGTATCGTATCCGCTAAGGCTAGTATGGGTAAGGTTTTTTCGTTAGCTTATCGGATATGGGTATGGGTAAGAAAAAAATTTCGTTAACTTATCGGGTAAGGGTACGGATAAGAGCTATATCGCATCCGTTACTCATTGAATAAATTATATAAATATATTATAATTTATTTCACATCTTGAAACAATTAACTAAATTAAAATTACAAAAATATGCATTTCTAAAAGAAAAATAAAAAAACCTATACATCATTGAAATATGCATGCTTTGTTTTTAGTTAAATAATGCATCATGTATATTGATAAATAAATTGATTTGCATTCTATTTCTTTGATAATGTTTTATTAATAAGTACTAAATAATACATTTTTTAGTGGCAAGTGATATGAGAAGAAATTTTATGATTTTTGTAATATCTAGAACCTTATTTATTGCTGATTGTAGTAGTATATAATTATCTGATACTATTAATTGTAGTAGTATATGATTTTTGTATATTTCATACATTCTTTATTAAAATTTATCTTTTTTATCCATTATCTACCGCTATTCGTTTCATTACCCGAAATTTTTTACGGGTATGGGTAAGGTATGGGTAAAAAAAATTAATGGGTATGAGTAGGATATGGGTTGAGAAAATTTTATTGAGTATGGATATGAAAATACCTTCATCCGTACCCTATCCTATCCATTGACAACCCTAGTGCACTGTTAATAGTTGTAAACGTTACAAAAAAAATTGAATGTTTCTTACGTTTAATCAACTTTCAACGCAGAGAAGAATTCTTACATTGATTAAATGCAACGTAAGACGCAAAAAAAAATTCTTACTCTTTTAAAAAAGCGTAACGTAAACATAAGAAAATATTTGCGTGGTCGTTTCGTGTGTTTGACAGCACCCTATGAAACGTTGCTCCGATGAGGCCATCAGTAACTGTAGTAACCCCGAAGACCAATTCGAAAGTTGGGTTTTTGAGCTTGCCGGTCCATTTATGAAATAAGCCTATTCTCTGCCGATTATGGGCTCAGAGCCTTGTCCGGCCCATGTTCTCAATTTCGCAGTCCAAACTTTCCACGTACGAGCGTTTTTAGGTCTAAAGTGCTGAGTAGTGAGTAGGATTGAAAATTTGATATTTTATATGTGGTGTCTAGAATTCGGTACTGTATTTGGTGATAAAATTTCTGTCGCTGTAAGACAGAACAAAGGCCGCAATTTTCCATCACACCATTGACAACCTTCAGACGGACTTGTGATCATATGATTCAACTGGTCAATAAAGCACGCCTTGATTTACTTGTCCGATTAGATAATATGTACCTTTCCTCGGAATTTTCCTCCTTATCCAAGAATAATTAAACGGTCACTAGCTGAGTAGTGCATACTAATGCCAAACATCGCATAATTACACTTTTTGGAAGCACTAGGCGGCCAAAGATAATTTCTTTCCTTAACAGCTACAGACACTAATGGCAAGATAATTTCTTTCCTTAACAGCTAGAATTCGAGATTATAAATATGTTCCTGGATTCATTCTCCATTATATTACTCCTGAAAGCAAGAAAGAATCTTACTCTTTTACCAGTAAAGATAAAAAAGAAAATCGCAAGGACTAATAGATATTTCAATTTAAAATGGAAAAACAGGAAGTACACTCTCTGAGCTCAGGTTACAGCCTTCCGGTACCAAACGTGCAAGCCCTTGCCATGTCACTTGATAAATCCAGTCTGGTACCTGAAAGGTATATTAGACCTGAAGCCGAGATTGGTCCAATGGCTCGTATCAGTGAGATTGAATTACCTGTCATAGATTTAGCAAAATTGATTGACCCAGTGTTCACTGTAGAAGAAGCTGCAAAGCTCCATTCTACCTGTAAAGAGTGGAGCTTTTTTCAGGTACGTGGTATTTCAATTTGATCTTTAATTGCTATTTTGTTTTACATAGTTTATCCTTTCCAAGTGAAGAAAATTTTGTACAAAATTTAGGAGAAAAATTATTTGTATGCAATTCAAACAGAAATAAGTACTAGAATGCTAGCATTAAAAAAATATTTAATTAAGAAAGTTTTTTTAGGCTGAACTTTTTTTGTGTGCTTAAAACCCATGATTAAAATGATCAGTCCTGATCCTGAGATAAACTGTAGCTGGTAAACCATGGAGTACCAGAGGAATTGATCGAGGGTTTGAAGGCTAATATCATGGAATTCTTTAATAAACCTTTGGAAGAGAAGATGACATACAAACAAGATTCAGATGGAACTCTGCAAGGCTATGGTCAGGCCTTCGTCTTTTCAGAGGAGCAAAAGCTTGAATGGTGCGACATTCTTTACTTCATGACTCGACCGATAGCTCTTCGAAATATGAAATTTTGGCCCACTAGCCCTTCAACCTTCAGGTTTGAATGTTAGCTTCAAATGAAGAAAATTTTCAGGAAGCAAATTATTGTAAAAATAATATATCCTCGGAAACTACTTGAAAACAAAATGTGTGTTCTGAAATGCTACATTTGGGTTAATTCTCTCAAGTGTTTACCCCTCCAGAAGTGTCAGAACTCGGAATCACATCTTCTTTTTTTGCTTAAAGGTGAATAAAAATATTGCAAAATTGGACCTATATGAAGAAAACTGAATAGTAATCAATATTGAGGAAACTGAATAGTAATCATTGCACAGTTCAGTACTGGATCTGTACATAACATATTTCCTTGCAGAGATAATGTTGACAGATTCTCCCTTGAGCTCACCAAAGTGGCAAGTTGCCTATGGCAGTACATCGCCAAAAACCTAGGGGTTGCTCCAGAGATTTTTGCACAAATGTTCAAAGATCATCCTCAGGGGATGAGGTTCAGTTACTACCCACCATGCCCAGAGGCTGATAAAGTCATAGGCATTTCGCCACATTCCGACGCCACTGGAGTTACATTTCTTCTACAAATAAACAATGTCCCCGGGTTGCAATTAAGAAAAGATGGAGAATGGATCACTGCTAGTGCACTTCCTAATGCTTTCATAGTCAATTTGGGTGATGCTACAGAGGTATATAATTTAAATTTTAGCACCTTTGAAACAGATAATCTTAATATTCTTGTATGATAATATACAAGAATATATTTTGCCTTCCAAGATATGGTAATCTTTCTTTTGTTAGGTGTTCAAGATGGACATTGACCACCAATTCCTTTGATGTAATGGGACGGTCACATTGCATGAGCTTGACCCCCAAATTGACAGAATAACTCTGATTCATTTCTGGATTCTAATTAATTTCTATCATTAATATATTTTTTCACTTCTTAGGTGTTAAGCAATGGACTATACAAAAGCATAGTGCACAGAGTCATGATAAACACCGAAAAAGAGCGGATCTCGCTCGCGGTATTTCACAGCCCTGATGATGCCGTACTGCTTCAGCCTCTGGCAGAGGTTGTAGGCAATGGTAAACCGAATTACGGAAGCATGATTTACCAAGAATACATGAAAGCTTTTTTGGTTAAGAAACTAGAAGGAAAGAGCATGATAGATAGGCTCAAGACTTTAAATTAAGACCAATATACCTTTTTCCTTCCACCTATATTACTCGGATACTTCAATCTCCTAGCCGCACGCATATCGGATACGGCTCGAATACGGATACGCCTTGGATACGGTGCGAGTGCGTATCAGATAAGCCGCGTGGCGTATCCAATTATTTTATATTATTTGACCGACGGATTCGGTCAAGATACGTTTAGGATATGTTTTTGGATACGGATTGAGATTTTTGGTAATATTAAATAAGCAATTGTATATATTATATAATATTAATCACACCGCATAATTTGTATAGTATTATTTTTGATATAACATGAACTTTTTTGTCAAGAAATTGTTTAATCAAATGCTTATATTTTTTTTGTTATTTCATAAGTATCAATATATATTAAAAAAGTTGAATAGAAAAACAAATGTCAAGTATTTTAATATATAATGTGATTTTTTATTATATATATATCTCCATCCGTATTTGCATTTTTTTTAAATTGTTGTATCGCCGCATCCGCTCTATATCGGATACGATACCCGCATCCGCACTCGTGCAACACAGCCTTCCACTGTAGTTCTAGTTTGAATACTTGTCAATTTATGTAGAAGCCATATTTGGTATGTAGTTGGTGGGCATTGACTGAGCCATTAAACCATTAATAAAGCTGTTGATTTTTCTTTCTTGCTATGCAAACATTGACACCTGAAAAATACTTCTGTTATGCCCGTTAATAATAGTTTGACAATATCTTAATTAACATTGATTCTTGTTTCTGTTGCCAACAAGTTCTTAAGAAATACTAGGGAATTAAAAAAAAAAAAACACATACACGCGACACGTCACATGTAGTCTGCATTCTGGCACATTCCGATTACCGATGCGTACCTACACGTGACGTGTATCGCGTGCCGCTTGACATTTTTTAAGCATGCGTGTCTGAAATTGATGTCCTAACCACGTCCCGTCATACTACACCTTATATGCACAAAATGCATAAACAAACCATGTGATGAAGTGATGAACCCAAATGAAATTATAGTAAATTGCAACATAATTTTGGGATTAATAAGTCTTTTACTGCTCAAAGCGAAATTACAACAAAAATAGAAAAATTAGAAGAAAGATTGATAAGTTTCTGGCAAAATTCTCATGTCCTCACTAACTATTCTAAATGCCTTTATATAACTAGGAAAATTACAGACTATTTCTCAGTAAAACGATCAAAAAGTAATTCTATTTGGTAAATGTGATTTTCCTGACACCCAATGACCTTCAGCTGGAAGTTAACAATCTTCTGGATCTTCTTCTCCAGTTCAGACGCCTTATCCTCCCTGTTTCTGACCATTTGTCCCCAACTGCAGCATCACAATGCCTTTGTGATTGCGTAACTCGTTATTAGGGCCCAAGAGCAGCCCAGGAACAGCCCATTTGCCTGGCTCACTTCTCCCTTCTCCAGCCCATCACTTCTCTTCTGTAAGGCAACAGTCGAATTAACTGTAGTCAGCTCTAGTACGTGCTAACAATGCTGCCCCTTTTGTCAAGACTTGTCCTCGAGTCTTTTCAAAGAGAATTGCTCCTTTAATGCATCAAAGTCTTCCCAAGTAGCATCCTCGTCTGCCAAATTGAATCATTGAATTAACACTTCGACCACTGGAGCATTATTTCTCTTGATAATTCTTCGATCCAAAATAGCCACAGGTTGTATTTTCAATCTACCTTCAGGGCTCAAGATAGAAAGTTGTGTATGAGGCTGAATCTTTGGACCAATCTTCTTTTTGGATTGAGATACATGAAAAACAAGATGTATTAAAGAGCCCTCTGGTAAATTCAGATGATAAGCCATGGTTCATATTTTCTAAATGATTTCAAAAGGATCATAATACCTGGGTGTGAGTTTCTGGCATTCATGTTTCTTTTGCAAACTAATTTGTCGATAAGACTACAATTTCAAATAGACCTAATCACCTACTTGAAATCTCCTTTCAGTTATGTGCTTATTTGTAAAATGCCTCATTCTCTCTTGTGACAATTGTAATTGAGCCCTGATAATCTTCAATGCTTCATGTCTTTCTTTGAGCATCACATTGACTATTTGATTCTTACTTTTTAGAATATCACCCAAGGACAGTTGGGGCGAAGGGTAGCCATAGAGGGCTTCAAAAGGGTTAGCTTAATAGAGGTTTGAAGTTGGTGTTGTATCACCATTCAACCAAGGGAACCCATTTGGCCCATATTTTTTGCTTTTGGAATATCATGCATCAAAGGTAAGTTTCAATGCATTGATTCAGTCTCTAGTTTGGGGATGGTAAGCAGTGCTAAAATTCAATTTAACTCCCAATTGAGACATAATTTCTTTCCAAAAGTGGCTTGTAAAGATAAGGTCTCGATCAGTGATGATTTTCATTAGTACCCTATGTAATTTGTAAACCTAATCAATGAAAAGTTGAGCTACTTCTTTGGCACTAAAGGGATGTGTTAATGTTAATAAATGACAGTACTTTGTGAACTTATCAATGACAACCATTAACACATCCTTACCATTGCTCTTGGGTAAATTAGTGACAAAATCCATAGTTAATACCTGCCATGCACCATCAGGAATTAGTATTGGCTCCAAAAATTCAAGGAAAGAGACTCTTTCAGGTTTGTTCATTTGGCAAATGTCACAGGTGCTTACATGCTCAACCACATATGGCCTCAATTTAGGCCAATAGAAAAGACCCTTAACCCTCTTATAAGTACCTAAGATACATGAGCGACCTCTAATGCTGATATCATGAAAGACTTGGATCATATTAGCTCTCCATCCTTGAGCACTCCCTACATACAACTTGTGATGCTTTCTAATAACTCCTTGATGAACAGTCACCATTTCTTCTTTAGGCTCATGTAATGCCTCCTTGTGTAGGACCTTTTCTGCCCATGGATCTCCCAAGTAACTTGCCTCCAATTCATTCACCCATGTTGGAACTAATTCAGTGATAGCTTTTAATTCAGTCTTGTCACCCTGTACCCTCCTAGATAGGACATCTGCCACCGCATTCTCAACTCCTATCTTATATTGAATGGTGTAGTCAAGGTCAAGCAATTTGCAAAGGCCTTTGTGCTGTATAGTATGAGTCAACCTTTGTTCCAGCAGATGCTTAAGACTCACATAATCAGTTTTGATAATGAAGCTCTTCCCTTGAAGGTAGTGTCTCCATTTTTGCACTATTGCAAGCAAGGCTAATAATTCATTTTCATATGTGGACAACTCTTGATTCTTGACTCCCAAAGCCTTGCTCATAAAAGCTAAAGTTCTTTTATCTTGCATTAAAATTGCCCCAATGCCAGTAGCATAAGCATCTGTCTCAAGAATAAAAGGCTTTTCAAAGTTTGGAAATGCTAATACTGGTGCCTTGCACATGGCATCTTTAAGATTCTGAAAGATCTGGTCAGCTGTAGTGGTCCAATGAAATTCATTTTTCTTCAACAATTCAGTAAGTGGTCTACTTATAGAGCCATAGTTTTGAATGAATTTTCAATAATATCCAGTCAGACCCAGAAACCCTCTCAACTATTTAAGTGTTTTAGGTGTTGGCCATGAAATCATACACTCAACTTTTTGAGGATCAGTAGCAATCCTCTTGTTAGAAATTATATGACCAAGATACTTAATTGTCTCTATCCCAAATGCACATTTAGAAAATTTGGCATACAACTGGTGTTCTTTGAGTTTAGCAAGCACTTGTCTAAGGTGATTCTTGTGTAAAGCTAAGGAAGGGCTATATATCAGTATATCATAAAAAAAACACGAGGACAAGCCTTCTAAAAAATGGTTAAAAACTTGGTTCTTCAAAGCTTGAAAGGTAGCTGGAGCATTTGTAAGCCCAGATGGCATTACCAGTACTCAAAGTGCCCCTCATGGATTCTAAAGGCAGTTTTGAAAATATCTTCAGGGTGCATTTTAATTTGGTGGTAACCTGATTTGAGATCAATCTTGAAAAAAATTTAGCACCATGAAGCTCATCAAGGAGATCATCAGCAATAGGTATGGGGTACTTGTTCTTGATAGTGATTGAATTCAGTTGCCTGTAATCCACACATAACCTCAAGGTACCATCCTTTTCTTAATCAACAGGGCTGGAGTGCAAATGGACTAATTGATGGCCTAATTACTGAGGTGTGTAACAACTCCAGCCTCAATGATTTTTCTAACTCTAGCTTCTGAAAATGGGAGTATCTGTAAGGTCGAATGTTAACTGGGGAAGACTGGAAGTAAGGTGATTTTGTGGTCAATTGCCCTAGAAGGGGGAGGACCTGGTATGGATGCAAACATTGTTTTATGCTCATGTAGAATGGGTTCAAGGTCTGGGTGGTGGACATAAGTGTTTTGTTCTGAACCCATACACATTCAAATGTGTGCTATATTTATTTCATTACCTGCATGTAATTCCTTTCCCACATTCACTTTTTGACACATAGAGATTGTTGCAAGTTCTAGTTGCACTTGCAATTTGACCTTTTTACCCTTCTTCTCAAACTCAATCCACCGTTGATTCTAATCAATCCTCATTGGCCCCAGTTGTGTCAACCAATCAACTTCCAAGATTACATCATAACCTTATATGAGTAACATTCTCAAGTCACTAGTGAATTCTTGTCCCTGCAGTGAAAAAGTTACAGCTAGGCACTTGGAATATGTTACCATTTTCGCTCCATTGGCCACCATTACAATCATGAGGTTAGTGGCCACCACTTCACAATCTTGCTCTCTAAGAATGGTTGGGTCAATGAAACTATGAGTGCTACCACTATCAATCAAGACATGAACTGCAATGTTACCAATTTGACCTTTAAACCTCATGGTATGCAAACTTGGGTTGGTAAAGGAAGTATGAAGAGAGACAATAGCTTCCTCAGGTTAGAGGGTGGGTTCGGATTCATCTTCCAAATTGTCACTGTCAGACTGAAGGTGGTCTATTTGACTTTGCCCCATAAGCATTTGGATTCTAACCTTACACTGATGCCCAGAGAAATACTTCTCTCCACATTTAAAACACAACCCTAATGCTCTCCTTTGATCTAAGACTGAAGGTTTGGGGTGTTGAGCAGTAGTGGTGTTTTTGGTGTCAACAAATCTAGGCTTGTCGGAAGTTTCTTTGAAATAAGAGGTAGTGTTTGAAAAATTACCCTTTTGATTTTGCCTAAATCTCTTGTATTGATTCTCTACTTCTACCTCAATATATAAGGCATAATCAAAAGCATCATCCAGACTGGTCAATTTAACAGCTTTCACAAAAGGCTCGATTTCTTCCTTTAAATCTCCAATGAAGGAATCAATAAAATCCCTCTCAGAAAAATTCCTATTTTCC